>PVHP010003749.1:42269-76325 GCA_004024765.1 Zapus hudsonius
CACACACACACACACACACACACACACACACACACACACACACACACACACACACACACACACACACACACACACACACACACGCGCGCGTCTCTTGTTGGCCAGGTGTAGTGATGCACACCTTAAATCCCATTTGGCTACACTTGAAAGGCAAAATAAATGCTTGACTTTTCCTTTTTTTTTCAAGGTAGGCTCTCACTCTAGCCCAGGCTGACTTGGAATTCACTATAAAGTTTCAGACTGGCCTCAAATTCACAGTGAGCCTCTTACCTCTGCCTCAGGAGTGCTGGGATTAAACGTGTGCACCAACATGCCTGGCTTCCCCCCTTTATTTCATTTGTTTATTGCTTTTTGTTGTTGACTTTTGTTTACCAGTTTTCAGATGAGTTACTGGCCTAGCAATCACTAGAAATGACAGATTATTTTTGTTATCGTTATGAACTCTTTGTAGAACGCATATGCAGAGCATATATGGTTGATGTGTGCAGAGGTGGAGGCCAGAGAGCGTATGTGTCTTCCTTTGCTCATCCTCACATGTTTCCTTGACCCCAAGTCCCTCACTCATCCTGGTACTGCCCTTCTCAGCTAGTCTAACTCACTTCTCTGGTCTCTCCCTCCCGCCAAGCCATCACCCAGCACTGTCATTAGGAACTCTAAATGAAATCTATTTCTGCTCACTGCTGTACTTTTCTTTCATATAATTATGCCACTTTTGGTAAACAGTCTTGTCAAGTTGGCTTGTACATCCCTAGTAATCTATTAGTTTCCTTGCTTCTGGCAAAAGATTACAGGATTGTCTTGTGTATTTCATGACTCAGTCCTAGACTCAGCTATTGCTTTTAAAAGACTGCAGAGGTGCAATCTTTTACTCTTTAGGGCACATATATGAAAGACTAAGCATATACTCCTCATCACCTCCCCCATATTTTAGGCATAACTTTTTACTCTGGCCTTCCCTTTTCTAGGATAACCCTCAAGTACTTAAATTTTGCTCCAACCCATTTTTCATTCTTGGAATCTTGTAACAATGTTTTCATCCTGCCGCACCTTTTCTAATGATGAGACCTACACTTCTCATTCATTTCTGCAGATGTCAAAAATTGCAAAAGGCAACATAGGAATTATTTGGTTTCAAATATCAGCCTAGTTTTAAATGAGAAAAATGTTTAAAAGCATTGGTCTGACTCCTATGGGACACAATGCACCCAAGGCTACAGATACCATTAAGTACTGTAACTGAACAGTAAGTGGTATTTTCACACTTGGAAAAATAGCTCTTTGGAAGCTACAAGGAAAGAAGAAGTCCCACCCGGTGGTCACCTCATCCTGTGCATCCTTCTTGATAAGGAAGGGGAGGTTTCTGGCAGTTGTCATGAGAATGTCGGCAGCCTGCTCAGTGGAGAGGAAGGGGAGAATACGGGCAACCATCCTCTTCCCTTTTCGGATACACATGATCTGTATAAAGTGGTCGTCAGTTGGCCTGCAAAGGAAAAACTGCCAACTTTAGCAAGACAGTACTGGAAAGGCACAGTGCTTCCTCTCTTGAACTTCTGAACCAAGTACACTGCATTTTCACTCTATAAATATCAGTATTACCACATAGCGAGAATTACTTCTTCAACTCTAACCAGGTAAGAGTTAATTTGCAGGGCCAGGAGGTGGCTCAGTAGTTAAAGACACTTGCTTGCAAAGATTGCTGGCCTCGGTGCTTGCTGGAACACCCGTTCCTCTCACCTTCTCTGCTTGCAAATAAATAAAAAATATTTTTAAAAATGCTAAAAGGCAATTTAACGTCAAGCACTATCATTTATGAATGTGACAACACCAGCAACCAGAAAAAAGAAAGTTTGAGCACCAGCCCAAGGTCACCATCACATTCAAAGACCAGCTTAAGAGCAAGAAAAGCTGGTCTCACTTTGGTCCTCAAATGAAGACTGTGTGAACCATGAAGCAGTCAGCAGGGTTGTGTTGAGTGCCACTTGTCCACACTTTTTGTAGTCAACACACCATTTTATTTAGCCACTTTTCCTTTTTTTGAGGTAGGACCTCACTCTAGCTTAGGCCGACTTGAAATTTACTATGCAGTCTCAGGGTGGCCTTGAACTCATGGCCTCTGATCCCCCCTAAGTGTTGGATTAAAGGTATGTGCCACCACAACTGGGTATTGAGCCACTTTGATTTTTTTTTTTAAATATCAACTGAGCTCAGAATCAGGGTTCCCTATTTCAATTTTTCAATGTGTCTAAATTGTCCACTTGACAAAATACTGGGAGCTGAACTTTTCTTGGATTACCTATTTCCCTGCCCTTTCTTCCTCTTGAAAATACCTGTGTCCTGTACCATTCTCCTTCTTTCTTTGCTGCCTTTTTTTTTTTTTGCTTTGATTTGCTCTGTAATCCAGTTAACTATTTTTGGCAGGCTTAGCTTTTAGCATGATGGCCCAGTCCTTTTCCAGGACTTTTTCTTCCCTTTGCCACACCCTGTGATTTGAAAATGGTACACTTCCCAATGAGCCTTTTGTGAGTAAAATTCTTGAATATCCACATATTTTTCTAGGGTATCAGTTTTATTCTTTGTACCCTCGTCTTGATCCAGCTTTGGCTTTCTTTCTTTCTTAGTGCTGCTATGAAACTCCACCACTTCCACTACTTGCTGCTACTCTTTAGGGAAGAGAGACACCACAGTAGGTGTTGAGTTCTTTGAAAACACTGCAAGCACTCTTCCCTTGTCTCTTCCACAGGTCACGTTGGTTCATTATATTGATACTATGCTGACTGTTTCAAATGAGCAGGAGGTGGCAACCACTCTGGAGTTGCTGGTGCATTAGGGGGTGCATCCAAAATTCAAGGTCCTACCTCATATCTCTAGGAGTTCAGTGGTATGGGGCAGGTAGGGATAGTCTTACTAAGAAGTACAAAGTCTAGTGGGCCTAGTTAGATTTTGGAGGCAGCACATTCCTCATTTGGGTGGGTTACTTCCTCCCATATACAGAGTGACTCAGAAATCGGCTAGTTTTCAGTGGGGCCCAGAACAACAGAAGGCTCTTCAACATGTCTGGGCTGCTTTGCTGCTACCCCCCCCCCCCCCAAGACTCTAGCCCAGGCAGACCTGGAATTCACTCTGTAGCCCCAGGCTGGCCTCAATCTCAAAGTGATCTTCCCACCTCAATGCTGGAACTAAAGGTGTATGCCACCATGCCCAGCTTCCAACAACTTTCTTGACTAAGCAAAGGGAATGAAAGTTGTGTTGTTCAATGTAGTCGTCTTGCCCTCCTTAAATATTCAGGATTTATAAAACATTTACCATTAGCAGGACTGTTCCAGATGATGGGCAGGGGAAAGATGATTCAGAAAAAAAGGCTAAACAGCTTAGTCTCCACTGGAAGACTGACTGCTATGAAGGATTATGAGATGTTTTATGGAATGGCCACTTGAGTTTACACAGAAAGATTCTGAGCTCCCAAACATCAAAGTGTGTAGAGTTCAGTGTGGCAGAGTAAGAAGTCCAGCCAGTCTCCTATTTTCCTCAAAGTTCACAATGCTTACCTCTCCTGCCCAGGCAGTTTGCCCCTCAGGTTGTCATACATGCTACAGATTTTGTGCTTTCTCTCATTCATCAGGGCAGGTCGCTCTTCATCTAGACTCAGGAGATAGCGCCTTTCATAGTCCTCCACATCTAGGAGTAAACTGTATGTCTAAGGATGAGACAGAGCAGGCCACAGCAGGTTAGGTCAGGACTACAGCACATTAGATACCCAATGTCATGGCTGAGAACTACCCAGCAAAGTAAAGAGTGAAACTTCATCATACAAGACTTGACATGGCAGGGGAGGGGGGACTCTTTAAATGCAGGAAAACAGATGAAGCAAACAATCCTTCAAACACCATTCTCTGACCCTCTCTGTCCTCTGCCATAGTCGTGAAGATGGTTTAGAAAATATGCTTTCCAAATTGTCCAACAGCAACACTAGACTGCAACACACCATTCTGCATTACGGGACAAGTGGTACCCTCTAAGTAAATTTTTTGAATGCACGTGAGTGTGATCTATGTGTGTGTGCAGTTCACTCACCCAGGTCTGCAGTCCATCAACAAGCCCCAGTGATTCTCCAGTCTCTGCCCCCTTTCTCCCCACAAACTGAGGTTACATGTGTGTGTAGCCACACACAACTTTTTACATGGGTCCTGGGAAGTCCAACTTGGTGGTCTTGGGCCTCAGAGGCCCTCATACTCAATTAGCTAGCGCTCTTAACCATTGAGCAATCTTCCCAGCCCTTAATAAATGTTTTGATTCTACAGCTTGTGAGGTTCTGACAAGTCTCAGTCTCTGCTCACCTGTGTGTACATGTAGACATATCCTGTGCCACTTTTTGTATCTGGTTTATGTTGGGTGGCTTGGGAATTGAACCTGGGCTGTCAGGCATTGCTAACAAGCACCTTTTATCACCGAACCGTCTTCTCAGCCCCAAGAATATGTACATCCATATGTACATATATATTTTAATAACAATATAATTCTTAATAAAAATCAGGAGCTGGAGAGATGGCTCAGAGGTTGGTGGTGCTTGCTTGTAAAGTCTGATGACCTGGGTTTGAGTCCCCAGGTTCCATGTAAAGCCAGACACACAAAGTGGCACATGTGCCTAGAATTCATCTGCAGCAACAGGGGACCCTGACATGCCTATACTTTCCTTCCACCCCTCTACTCTCTTGCCCCACCTTTTTTATGTATTTCAAATAAATAAAAATAAAAATCAAAGTGCCAGGCATTTAATATGCCTTTAATCCCAGCACTTGGGAGGCAGAGGTAGGAGGATCGCTGTGAACTTGAGGCCACACTGAGACCACATAGTGAATTCTAGGTCAGCCTCAGTTAGAGTGAGACCCTACCTCAAAAAAACAAAAACAAAAATCAAAGAATACTTGATTTATTATTTAGTCTTTTACTTTTTAGGTATACATGATATAGGATAATTCTTTATTTGATATGATGTATAGCATCAAATCTAAAACTTACTTTTTCTATCAGGGAAATGGAAATTAAAACTACTTTGAGATTCCATCTCACACCTGTCAGAATGACTACAATCAAGAAAACAAATGACAACAAAGCTCTACCACTCCTTGGCATATATCCTAAGGACTCTACTCACTGCCTTTAGAGATACTTGCTTGTTCATGTTTATTGCCGATCTACTCACAATAGCTAGGAAATGGACCCAGCCTAGATGCCCCTCAACTTGATGAATGGATAAAGATGTGGTACATTTTACAATGGAATTCTATTCAGTGTTTAAGAAAAATAAAATTATGAAATTTGCAGGGAAATGGATGGACCTGGAAAGGATTATACTAAGTGAAGCAACACAGGCCAGAGAAGCCAAACAATAGTGAGATAACCCAGGCCCAGAAACCAAATGCCACATGCTTTTTCTCATATGTGGATCCTAGCTACAGAATGTTTAGATATGTATGTCAATAGGAGTGAAAATCAGTAGTAGAGGCCAGTAAGCTAGAAAGGGAGGGAGAGGGGAGGACTTCAGGGGAGGGTATTGTATTTATGTAAGTAGACGAGCAGATTACTAGGGGTTCAATGGCCTAAGTGGGGTAAGGAGAAGGGACTGAGTGAAGGAAGGGTAGGAGGAGGCCTAATCAAAATTTAAGATGTGGGGCTGGAGAGATGGCTCAGCGGTTAAGGCACTTGCCTCCAGTGCCTAAGGCCCCTGGTTCAATTCCCCAGGACCCACATAAGCCAGACCCACAAGGTGGTGGCCCTGGTGCTCTCTCTCTCTCTCTCTCTCTGCTTGAAAATGAATAAATAAAATATTTTTAAGAAAAATTTAAGATGTTATGACTAAGCCATATGGAAACCTACTTCTTTAGATAATGGTCCACCCAGAAGCCATAGATTGTTATGAGAAAAATTTCATTGCCAGGAATGTGATATCTTCTACTTAGGTTTTGAGAGTTCCCTAATGCCCCCCCCAAACACTACAGGCCATTGCCAAGACTCTTGGTTGTTCACCAAAACTAGATGGTAAGACCATATTGCTGAAGACTCCACATGCTTGGGCTGCAGGTCACTATTAACCAGCTGACAGAAAACTGGAAAAAGCTATGCCCTATGGTACAGAAAAGTCCTCAATGAGGTAAACAGCTATGGACCTTGTAAGCCTTAAGATTGGCCAGCCAGGCTAAATGTGCCAACTGGTGCAATATTGGCACATCTGTTATGGTGGAAACCAATCTCTAATTGGACTGGAGGCCCATTCCATGGAAGAAAATATATGCCTAGTACTGAGGACCTAGTCAAAAGTTTATGGCAGGGGAGGTTATGAGCCCTAGGGGAGTAATGTCTGCTGTTGTCTGCCTAAATACATATAGAATGCCCACCAAATTGCCCTGTAAGCACTTTTTAAAGGAGTATACCCCATGTATCAATGCTACTCTCACTTTTGGTTAGAGAAGCTTCTCTTTTCAGATGGCGGTGACCACAGGGATGACTCAAAGACACCATAGTGCCAAGAAGTGACAGTGGAGTGTTCAGCACTGAGACATTTCTATCACACCTCCTGAGGCTCAGAGCCCTTTATGGACGAGGTGGTGGAAAGATTGTAAGAGCCAAAGGAAGGGTAGGACTGCTAACAATGAAATCTTCCAGACACAAAATGACCTTGATACTCATGACCTTGCAGTGTCTGACACTACATACAACCGTCATAAGAGGAAAAGACGATGACATCAAAATAAAGGAGAGGGTTAAGACGTTTGCCTGCAAAGCAGAAGGACCTGAATTCAATTCCCCAGTACCTACATAAAACCAGATGTACAAGGTGGCACACGTGTCTGGAGTTTGTGGGGGCTGAAGGTCACGGCACACCAATTCTCAAATAAATATAAAAAAAAAAATAAAAGAAACTAATTGAGATGGGGAGGGGATATGATGGAGGGTGGATTTAAGAGGGGGAAAGTAGGGATGGGGAGGGAATTATCATGGTTTATTGTCTATAAATATAGAAGATGTCAACAAAAAGTTAAACTTACTTTTTCAATTATGACAAGGGTTTTTCTTCTCTTGTCCCGAACTTGTTTTTCTTTTGTTTCCTAAAATATAGAGGCTATTCAGTATAAATTCTTTACCTCTGCTAAGACCAGTTTACCACACCTTTTAGGTTCATTTGTGAAAATACTTTGAGAATTCTGATTTCCTAAAATTAATCTAAAATAACACCATAGGAACAAAGGTCACAGAATCTTCAACACACTCACAAACTAAATTCATATATGTAAAAGGAAATTATTGAACATGGTTGAGGAAAGACATCATGGGAAATCTGAAAATACATAGCAATCCTAATTGTTAAATAGAAAACTAGAGTAAATGGCTTATGTTTATAAGCCACAGGTACCAACCAGATCCCCAAACCCACATTACTTATTACTCTAGGCCCTCACTGGCACCCTTATAAATGAATGTATTAGCACCTCAGCTGAAACCAGAAGGCTATGACATGCCACGGCAAAGCTCTAGCGTCAGTTATAGACAACTGTACTGTGCCTCATTTCACTCCTGTGATCCCAGAAGCACTCTAATGGCCCAGAAGCTCCTAAGTACACAGCTCTACTGGCACTTACGTCATCCTCACTCCGAGATGTCACCACAGCATCAATCATTTTTCGAGGATTATTCACACTAGATACAGTAAGCTTCCCCAGAGAGCCCTCAAACTGTACTGAAACAAAAAGAAAGGGAAAGAAATTTCAATAAAATAAAGTCAGTAATATAGGCAGGCCATATTCAAAGATATTTTCTCTTTACTTGTGGTTTAATAACTTACCACAAAAATGTATGTGTATGTATGATTTAGCTAGACATGGTGGTACATGCCTTTAATGCCAATACTCAGGAGGCTGAGGTAGAAGAAATACCATGAGTTCAACTCAGCCATGGTGCTCAAGGGTGAGTTTCAGGTCAGTCTAGGCTAAAGTAAGACCCTGTCTTGAAAACACCCTGGTCCCCTCCAAGAAACTTATCTAAAGCAAATCCTTTTTATTGTGAGACAGAGCCTTTACTCTAACCCAGGCTGACTTTCAACTCAGTGATCCTCCTACCTTAGCCTCCCCAGTACTGGAATTAAAGTACTGGAGCCACTATGTTGGGATCCCTTTTTAAATTTTGAGACAAGCAGGGTCTCACTATCTCAGAGTGGTCTTGATTCTCCTGTCTCTGTCTCTTGGTGGCATGGTTTGATTCAGGTATCCCCCACAAACAAATGAATGTGTTCTCAGTGATCGATCCTCAGCTGATGGCAGTTCGGGAATTAGAATCTTGATAGAGCTGTGTTGTTGGGGGCTGGCTTATGGGAGTTATAAGCCAATTTCCTCTTGCCAGTGTTTGGCACACCTTCCTGCTGCTGTTTGCAGTGTTGTGGCGGAGGTGATATCCACCCCTCTGCTCATGCCATCATTTTCCCTGCCAGGATGGAGTCTCCCCTCAAGTCCGTAAGCCTAATAAACCCATTCCCATGCACAAGCCGCTTTTGCTTGGGTTCTTTCTGTACAGCAACTAGAAAGCTGACTGTAACACTTGGGTTCTGAGATTTTAGGTATGAACTACCACACCCAGTTGAAGCAACTCCTTATCATAGTCTATCCTTTTGTTTCTTTCACGTGTAAATAATTATCAAAAAACCATTTTCCCTTTACCTATTTTCGGTGTGCCTGTGTATAAGTGGAGGCCAGAAAGTGGTGTCAGGTATCTCAGGGTTTCTCATGGAACCCATCAAGTTGGGCTAGACTCACAAGCCAGCAAGTGTTGGGATCCTTTTGTCTCCACCTCCCCAGTCCTGGTATTTTTGGTGCATGTCATCACACGTGGCTTTTACATGGATGACTGGAAACTGAACTTAGGTCCTCATACTTGTGCATCAAGCACTTCACTCACTAAGCCACCTCCTCAGTCTCTAAAATAGATTTTGAAAATTATAAATCTTGGGCTGGAGAGATGGCTCAGTTGTTAAAGACGCCAGCTTGAAAAGCCTGACAGCCTGGGCTAAATTCCTGGGTCAGTATCCACACAAAGCCAGACGCACACAGTGGCACAAGCACCTGGAGTATGTTAGCAATGGCTGGAGGCTCTAGTACATCCATGCCCTCTGTCTATTCCTCTTCCCTTTCAAACAATAAAATTATGAGATCTCAATTATGGGATTTTTTTTTATTTTATTTATTCATTTTCAAGCAGAGAGAGAGAGAGAGAGAGAGAGAGAGAGAGAGAGAGAGAGAGAGAGAGCGCGCACCAGGGCCACCACCTTGTGGGTCTGGCTTATGTGGGTCCTGGGGAATTGAACCCAGGGCCTTAGGCACTAGAGACAAGTGCCTTAACCACTGAGCCATCTCTCCAGCCCTCAATTATGGGATTTAAAAGTTCATCTGTCAAGCCACTCATTCTACAGTTGAGAACATGTTGATCTTTACATTTAATGACAGTATTGCTCTGTAAATCATTTTCAAACATCTCTTCTTGCTTCACTCCACACACATGGTTATCTGAATTTGATCTTATCAAGAGCATCTACAAGTCTTTTATTAAGGGCCTAGGACCTTACCAGGTTTATAGGCATGCTCCAGCTTGGCCACTTGAGGGGTGATGAGCTTGGTGCGCTCCTTCTTAGGGCCATCACCTTGTATTTCTTCAGCAGCTGACAGTTTCTCCAGTTTTGCAAAGTAATTCTACCAGAAGAGAACTTCACTTGAGTTGCAACACAAGCACCGACTATTACTCTTCTTTACAAAATTAAAGAGTTATACCAGAGTAATAATGTAACATGAATTCTAGAAATGTACTCATCTGTAATATGTTAGATTGCTATAAATTTACTTATTAAACAGTAAAAAAGGGCTGGAGAGATTGCCCAGTGAAGGCATTTGCCTAGAATGTCTGATAATCCAAGTTTGATTCCCAGAACCCACATAAAGCAAAATGCACAAAGTAGCACACGTGTCTGGAGTTCCTTTGCAGAGGAAGGAGGCCCTGGTATGTCCATGCCCATTCCCCCCATCTCTTTTCTTGCAAAAAAAAAAGTTAAGATTGCCAACATTCTTTTTTTTGGTTGTTGTTTTTTATTTTTTTGAGGTAGGGTCTCGCTCTAGTACAGGCTGACCTAGAATTCACTATGTAGTCTCAGGGTGGCCTTGAACTCACGGCAATCCTCCTACCTCTGCCTCCTGAGTGCTGGGATTAAAGGCATGTGCCACCACGCCCGGCTTGACTGCCAACATTCTTAATACATCCAGTCACTGATCTGTCATTCACATAGCTTGTATCTATGTGTATCTGTGACCACACAGGTTGAAAAAAGGACAGAATCTGCTTAATTTCCATCGACTAAAAGACTATCTGAAAAGACAGTCTGCCTGTATTTAATCTTACCAGTACTTAAGTGAGTACTCTTAGCAGCATAAGGGGACAAACTGTTTTCTAGTGAACTAGCATGGAGTGCTTACCTGGTAATAGAAATCATCCAGGTAGGGGTCAGTGCTTTGTAGCTGCATCATCTGGATTTTAGAGACCCAGTCCTTTTCCCGCTGCAGCATGAGATTGGAATAGGGATCCTTTCGGAGATGATCTTGGTGAGCGCTCCGGTGACCTCTGTCTCCAGTACCATTGAGATTCCTATGCTGACTGAATAGCAAGCATGTACCTCACTTATGTTAAAAAGCACATTCATCATGCTTTCCCACAGCCCAGGCCAGTTTAACAATATCTTCCTTTTAATTTTTCAAATGAGTAAAATAGAATTGTCTTAGTCAAATTGAAGAGATAAGAGTTATGTAATATGAAGGACATAAAAAACAACTAAGATTCGGGTACCTTACCATATGCTAAGTACTTTCATAGGGTCAAAATAAATAACCCCATAAGGCAGATAGATGATTTTTTTTTCTCCATTTAAGGCAACAAACAAGCAAAACAGATCAAAGCTATATAACTGGTGACAAAATAAAGTTTAAATACAGGCTAATGTGACCCTAAAAATGACACATCTTTTCTTCAATTGACTGAAAATTACAAAATATTTCAAATTTGATAAAAGCACCACAAGATACGGTAATTGTTACTCAATACCCAGATTTAATTTATTCTGCCATATTTGCGCTACCTTTTTTTAATTTTTTTTTTTTTTGAGATAGAGTCTCATTCTAGCCCAGGCTGTCCTGGAATTCACTATGTAGTCTCAGGGTGACCTTGAACTCATGGCGATCATGTATCTCTCTGCCTCCCGAGTGCTGGGACTAAAGGCATGCACCACCACACCAGGCTTTGCTTTACTTTTGAAATTTTTATTTATTTACTTAATAGAGAGAGAGAGAGGCGCTCAGATAGAAATGTGCATGACAGGGCCTCTAGCCACTGCAAATGAACTCCAGATGCATTTGCTACCTTGTGCATCTGCCTTTACGTGGGCACTGGGGAACCGAACTCCAATCCTTAGGATTTGTAGGCAGGTGCCTTAACTCCTGAGCCATCTCTTTAGCTCTGCTTTACTTTTAAAAAGTACTATTAAAGTAATGCAGTCAGTTGTGCATGCCTATAATTTCAGCACACAAGGCTGAGGCAGAAGGATCAACAGTTTGAGGTTAGCCTAGGCTACATAGAGAGTTCCAAGCCAGCTTCAACTAGATAGACCCTATCTCAAAATACAACACAACACAACAAAAAAAAACAAACAAGCAAGGTGACACACACCTTTAATTCCAGCACTTGGGAAGCAGAGGTAGGAGGATTACCATGAGTTTGAGGCCAGCCTCAAAGACTACATAGTGAATTTCAGGTGGGCCTGGGCTAGAGTGAGCCCCTACCTCTAAAAAAATTAAAGTAATACAGCATCATATTTATAGTTGAAGGCCTCTTGAATCATTTGGTGTAACTCCTCTCCATACATTTACATATTTGTATTAATTGTATATGTACCTTTCAATATTATTTAGTATGCTATTAAGTGTTACATAAGCGGTAAATGGCATAATTCTGCTCCTCCTTCTTCACTCAGTATCATACTTTGCTTGTCCTTTTTTGGTTTATCCAGGTAGAGCCTCGCTCTAGCCCAAGCTGGACTTCACTATGTAGTCTCAGGGTGGCCTCAAACTCACAGCAGTCCTTGTACCTCTGCCTCCCGATGCTGGGATTAAAGGCATGCACTACCACACCTGGCTAATATCATGCTATTCATATTTATTCATGTCACAAATATACCATGAAATAAACTAAAAAGCATAATGCTAGGATGTGGTATAGCCACATGTCTCCCAAGAAGCTGTATGCTTCATCCTTGCCAAAAATGGCATGTTCAAGTTTTGCTTGTATGATGACAAGTGGTTATCTAATCTTAATCTGCATTTTTCTGCTGTATGTTTGATCATCTTTTAAGTTTGAGGAATAACTTGGGCGTCTTCTACTGAGAATTCCAAATTTTGTATCTTTTTGTTACGGAGATTTAATTTTTAAAAAATTCTGTTTCTTTGTGCTGCTTCCCAAATATACAGCACATATATGTACAGCATACTCAACACTTGGTAAGGCTTTTTATTTTAATAAAGTCAGAAATATTAATCTTTCCCTATATAGTCTATTTTCTAGGTCTTGTTTAGAAGTCAACATTGGTTTCTTTTTTTCCCCCTTTTACAAAAAATATTATGGAACATTTTTTGAAAGGAGTTATGCATACTCACAGAACAAAAATTGATGCCTGAAGAACCCTCACAGTTATGTTTAGTTTCCTAAATTTATCTAGGTGCATAATTATAGAATTACTTTCTATAGATCCATGAAGGCAGAGCTTGATCTACCCTATTTTAATCTACCATAGTCCTGGTACATAGCTGGGGCCACATATATAAATACACTTACTTGAATGAGCTTTAAATGATTTTGAGGAAAATAAAGAATGAGTGACCCTGGGTTTCCCTAAGACCCAAACACAAGGCTGGCCACTGCATTCAACTCTGTGCTGAGAAGGCCAAGGAGAGGTCGTTAAGAGGATAGTCAAGAATTAAAATAAATAAAGAAAGAAAAAGAAAAAAAATTGACATGGAGCATAAAATGCTGGCTTTAAAAAAGAATCAGATCACCTTTAATTCTGACTTATGATCAATATAATTATAGGTTGTGAATTCACTGATAAAAATCTGGTCATTTAAAACTAGTATATCAGGGCTGGAGAGATGGCTCAGCGGTTAAGGCACTTGCCTCCAGTGCCTAAGGTCCCCGGTTCGATTCCCCAGGACCCACATAAGCCAGACCCACAAGATGGTGGCACTGGTGCGCTCTCTCTCTCCTTGAAAAAATGAATAAATAAAATATTTTATAAAAAAACTAGTATATCAAAAGCATAAAATGACTGTACTTATGAAATGACTGTAGCATACCAAAATAAATTATAAGTTATAAGTGTAATTTAGTAAAAAGTAAACAGTAATAAAGTAACTTAAATGTATAGCTTCTTGTTCCACAATCAAAGAAACCAAGGAGAGTGGTGGAGAGATGGCTCAGTGGTTAAGCCGCTTGTCTGAAGAGCCTAATGACCCAAGCATGATTCCACAGTATCCACATGGAGCCAGATGCACAAAGTGGTGTATGCATCTGGAGTCCACTTGCAATGGCTGTCCATTTTCTCTATCTTTTTGCTTCCAAATAAATAAATAAATAATCAAATAAATTAAGAAAGAACAAGAATAAAAAAGAAGCCAAGGAGGAGGAGTACTTACTTCCTATTTTGTTGCTGTCTCAGATGCAATAGTCGTCGGTGCTGAGGGTGCAGGTGAGTTGTGTCTGCTCTAAACATTGGGGCCTGAGATCTAAACAAAGAAGAAAAAAGGTCCTTAATACTCTCATCTTTATGAAAAAGTTTTGAAGAATGTTGTCAGTTCAAGATTGAACTTCACACAGGTTTGCTCAGAGTCTACTTACTTAGACTTTCAGAGGTAAAACAGCTGTAATTTTACATGCTTTCCATGAAGAATATTCTCATCTAAGAAGGTTAACTATGAAATTTCAGTGCATTAGTGGAAAAGCAGTATTCTTTCTTTCTCTCCTCCCTCCCTTCCTTTCTTCCTTCCTTCCTTGTTTTTTCTTCATGGTAGAGTATCATTCTAGCCCAGGCTGACCTGGAATTCACCATGTAATCTCAGGGTGGCCTCAAACTCACTGCAATCCCCCTACCTCTACCTTCTGAGTACTGGGATTAAAGACATGTGCCACCACACCTGGCTTCTTTTTATTCCTGTTAAACCTAAGTCTCCAAATAGGTTTAATATGTTCTGCTTTAACTTTATGTAAGAACCACATGGCATGCATATTTGTGATGGTTAATTTTATGCCAACTGGGCTAGTTTGATACTCAATTATTTAATTAAACCCTGGCTTAGGTGAGGCTGGGAAAGTATCATTTATAATCAGTTGACATTAAGAGATCAGCCCTGGGCTAGGGAGATGGCCCAGTGGGTCAGGGTTCACTGCCCAAGTGTGACAAGTTGAGCTTGGATCTCCAGGATCCATGTAAAAGTTAGACATGGTAATGCACATGTTTGTAATCTCAGCCTGACTATGGAAAGGTTTAGGAGGTGGCAGCAGGAAGAATCCTAAAGTATGTGGGCCAGCTAGCCTGGCATAGGCAACAAACATGAGATCCTGCCTCAAACAGGGTGGAAGGTAAAAAGCCACACCTAAGGTGTCCTCTAATCTCCACAAGATGCCATGGCACTAATGTGCACACACACACACACACACACACACACACACACACACACACACACACACAATAATTAAAAAAGAAGAGATTACCCTCCACAACATCTAACCTCTTCCTCATCTAACCCATTTAAGACAGTAAGAACAAAAATCAGAAGTCTCCTAGAGAATAAATCTGCATCCAGACTGTAAGTCTTGCCTAGGTCTCCAGCCCACTGGCCTACTTATTTCTGAGCCAGCACAGCTTCAACTTTTACCTTTATCTTTGGCCTGCATGGATTTTAACTCATAATCACTCCTTAAATATTAGCATTTTTTTCCACTTATATGTACTTTCAAATATACATACATACATACATACATACATACATACATACATACATACATATAATTTATCTTCTAGTTACTGTTTCCCTTGAGCATACTGAGTGACATAATCTATGTAATAAAAGTTTCACTAAGGCAGGAACTAAATCCTTCTTTTTATAAAACCAAAGGGTAAAAAGCAAGCAACTTCGCTGGTGCTGAGATCAGTTGGCTTCTTTGCATCTGTTTCTGTTATTTACAGAAATTCATTTTGGAGGTGGGAGAAGTGAATGTGTAGCATGTGTGGTGTAGACTGGTGTGTCACGTATGCAGGGGCCAGAGAACACTGGGATGTCTTCTATCACTTGTCCCTGTTTCTTTGAGCATGAGTCTCTCACCTGAACATAGAGCTACCATTTTTTGTCCGACTAGCAGACTAGTGAGCTGGAGGGATTCTGGTCTCCACTCTCACCACTGAACTGGGGTTATAGGTATGCCTGGCCACACCCAGCTCTTTTAAGTGGGTGATGCAGAATAGAGTCCAGGGTGAATCAGCTCCTCTTGGGCCCTCATGCTTGTGTAGCAAAAGCCTTTTCAAGGTGGGGTCTCACTCTGGCCCAGGCTGACCTGGAATTCACTATGTAGTCTCAGGGTGGCACTGAACTCACAGCGATCCTTCATCCTCTGCTTCCTAAATGCTCGGATTAAAGGTGTGAGCCACAACGCCTGGCTATTTATGGTATTTCTTAAGTGATTAACACGTGTATCTTAGTGCATGAGAGCTTGTAAAATGGCTATGAGGAGAAATGTAAAAAACTTTAGAATAAAAGGTGATTAATGTACAAAAGATGCATAATAATCTTTAGGGCAAATGTAAAGCCTGAAGATTGTCAAACATATTTCCTGGTTTGATAATTTGAAGATCCAGTAACTTCTTAAAATACTGCACTTACCAAGTATCACAGTTTACAACCTGAAACTCAATGTCAACAATGAAGAATGGCTGACAGTGGAAAAACAGCGAGAGTTGTTATACCTTAGGTTTTGCAGGTGAGGTCCAGGGCCAGGAGGGTGCTGCTGTGGAGGTGGCGTAGCAGGGGGTGGAGCACTAAAGAAGGCACGGAAGCCTGGTGTTGGGGGGAGCATCTGCCCAACTCGCCCTTGCAGCAATTTGGGATTCATGGCAGCCAGTGGAGTACCAACAAATCCAGGGACCCGTGCAAACTGGCTGGGAGACATCCGTCCAGGCTGGAGCTACAGAGACAAGACCTCAGATTTAGTAATCAGCAAGCCCTTTGCTCTCTTCTTCTCCTCCTTCTCCCTCCCTCTAAGAGATAGGGTCTCACTAGGTACCGAGGTTGCTTTAGAATTCATTATGTAGCCCAGACTGGCTTCAAACTCATGATCCTCCTCACTCAGCCCCCCAAGTGCTGGAACTACAGGTGTGTGACACCTGTATACTGATTCCATCAGTAATGTCATTTGAAAAATTAAAGGGAAAAAAGCCCCAAAGAAATAATGACAAATAGCAAAAGAAAGGTGTCATCTAAGAAACTTGGAACAGGAGGAATATTCTTTATGGGTATGGATGATCACAGGCTTACCGGTGCTCCTCCAAGGAGCTGTGCTCTCTGGAGGGGGCTGAGAACTGGGGGAACACCAGGAGGAAAAGGGTGACCCAGGAGGGAAGAGTTCTAAGGAAATAAGAAAAGGGACAAGTTACACTCCTATTATGTGCCAAGCAAATAAATAAGGGAACTCAACAGAAACATAGTAAAAACAACAACAACAAACTTAAGATGTAAAGATCCTCAAGCTGTAGAGTTCTCCACTGAAAGGATGTTAAAAACATGATAGAAATTACTATGGTCATGTAATAGGAAAAAGAAAGCAGCAGAGGGATTCAAGTAATAGGAAACCATAGACAGAAAATGAACTTATTAGAGTCTCTCTCTGCATTCCTTTTAGAGATAGCATCTTGCTATGTAACTAAGGCTGGTGCCTAGAACTCACTCCATAGACCACATTGCCTCTCAGTCTGAGTGCTAGGATTACAGGCATGTACCACAACACCTAGCTAAGCTTAGATTCAAAGAAAAAAGCGAGCTTTGTCCTCTTAATTGGGGACCACAATCCCGAGATTCTATAAAGTGTAATTTAGGAGATGTTGACACTTCTACATACTGACAGTAATCCTAAAATAGACCCTGCACATTTCTTTAGGTTGTAATGTGACATACCGGGACACTGCAGAGCTGGTTTGGAGACATCCTCTCACCATAGGGGGCAGGATAACGTGGTGGCATTGGGGGTCGAACATGGACAGGCTTCGGACACAGAATCTATTAGGACAAACATATATACAACTACACTCAATGCAATCAGTTTTTCATCCACCTACACTCCCTCCCCTCAAGTACTGGTAGAGACACAGAACTCAACGCAAAACCCTACTTCTAAGCAATTGCTCTACGGGTTCAAGCACCAAACCTTTGGCCACTTTCTCTCACAAATCAAAGTGTCATTTTAACTGAGGAAGATTTAGCTAATTCTCCAGTTATCCCCACCCTTCCATGCTATCTGAGGGAGGTACCAGCAGACATTCTGACTTTCAAATTTTCTCCAAGAGGATATATTTTGGTTATGGTGAGGGAGAAGGAATAAGAAAGCTGGAGGATTAACTAAGTCCTATTCTGAAGCCTCTGTGATATGGCCGCCATGCTCAGCAATGTCGTGATACATTGGGACTCCACCATTTCATA
Organism: Zapus hudsonius; assembly: GCA_004024765.1. NCBI lineage: Eukaryota > Metazoa > Chordata > Mammalia > Rodentia > Dipodidae > Zapus > Zapus hudsonius. The sequence continues at coordinate 60,086 of PVHP010003749.1, forward strand.
GGATATTGAGCCTAACTAGGCCATACCACCACCACCCTCCCCCCATACCTTCCACATTGGCCTTCCTTTTCAGCTGCTGGTTTCAGGTGGAGGAAAGTCTATGGAACAGGACTGCACAGGCTCTAGGGAAAGCAGGGATATCTTAAAGGTAAAAAGGGATGTGGACAATGCTGCGTGTTCCCACTCCCCCCAGCTTTCAGCTCTCTCTGCCAAAGCACTGGGCAGCCAGCAAAACATTTAAAAAAGGTTATATGCACTAAATGTGGCTAACTAGCCTTTTCTCCCCAGTTAAAAGGCAGCAGCAACAGCAGCAGTAGAAGGTACTAGGGACTGTGTCTCTTGTTTGCACTGACCTCTCTAATTGACTCTTATTCTAATGTCTACTGAAAACTTCCACCCTCCTCCCAGAATCATCAATTTCCCAAATAATTTTGCCCAGATTCCCAACATTCTGGGCTGAGTGCCTGTTATTGAGAGGTACCTGCTGGCTGAAGCTGGGTACAGCCATCTGCTTAGGTGGGGTGCCTATGGGAACAGCTCTAACAGGAGGACTCCCAATGATAGGTGAGGTCGACCGCCTTGGTAACGCACGCTCAGAAAGGTCACGATCATCTTCTGGGCCCTGTGGGGGCCTCTGAGGCAAGGCATATTCTAATACAGACACTGTAGGCATTTCCTAGTAAAGGAGTAGTTAAAAAAGCATACAGAGAAATTATCTAATTTGAAATATTTTAATAATCTCTGTAGATGCCAAAGCTATCCTGAGAAATTATTTTAGCTTTGATTTACTTTTAGTTCATGGACAGTAAAATTCATTCTTTGGTATGGAATTCTGAAATTTGAGAAATATATAGAATAATAGAGCTATCATCACAATAAAGACATAGATCTATTTTATCATTCACTCCCTCGAAATTTCTTTGAATTGTCCTTTCATAATCAACATTCTGTTTTATATCTCAACATGCCAAACACTGATCAGATCTGTTCCTATATTTTTGCTAGACGTTTTAAATAATTCAAATCCTATACTGAAATGTGAGTCCTAACAACTTCTTTTTCAGCCTTCAACTTGGGGTCTGTGGAAGGGAACATCAACTGGTACAGCTGTTAAGTGCTGAAGGTAGCAGTCAATATACTACTATCCAATGACATATACCTCTAAGCTAGATGTGGTGGGACATGCCACTTGGGAGGCTAAGGTAGGAGGATTGCCATTGAGTTTGAGGATAATCTGGGGTTACACAGTTTCAGGTCAACCTGGGCTAGGGTGAGACCCTGCCTTGAAAACAAACCCAAATAAAAACAATAAAAAAGATATATGTCTCTACATTCCCATAGTTAGGAAAGAATGACAACAGGAGTCAACTTAAAATTTTTGGATATGAGTAATTTTTTAAAAAAAGATTTATTATTTTTTAAATAATATTTTATTTATTCATTTTGAAGCAGAGATACAGAGAGAGAGAGAGCGACAGACAGAGAGAGAGAGAGAGAGAGAGAGAGAGAGAGAGCGCACCAGGGCCACCACCTTGTGGGTCTGGCTTATGTGGGTACTGGGGAATTGAACACGAGGCCTCAGGCACTGGAGGCAAGTGCCTTAACTGCTGAGCCATATCTCCAGCCTGGATATGAGTAATTTTATATGAAGAGAAAAGGTTTAATACCTGAGCAAGTAGTGGTCCACGAATTCGTCTCAGGACTTCAGATCCATCCCAGATGCTGGAATTCAGACTTCCTGGTTGAGGCTAACAAAACAAAACAAAACAAAACATATGAAGTCTGGGATGGTGTGGCTTTCTGGGTGACCCATCTGCTATGGGGACAAAGTTGCAAAAGAACCTTGGGAACTTGGGAATGAGATGTTAAAGTGCTACCGATACATTAGTCCCTGACTTCATGTACGTAACTGCCATAGTCAGGAAATGTGTTATTAATTTTCTTTTTTTATTTTTGAGATAGGGCCTCACTGTATAGCCCAGCCTGTCCCAGAACTCACTCAACAGGCAAGCTGGCCTTGAACTCATGATGATGTCTGCCTTAGCCTCCGAGTGCTGGGATTACAGACATGAGACATCAAGCTCGGCACATTACCAATTTTATATGGCACAGATCAAACAAACAAAACCAAACAACATGGGCTGGAGAGATGGCTCAGCGGTCGGGGCACTTGCCTCCAGTGCCAGGGGCCCCGGGTTCGATTCCCCAGGACCCACATAGGCCAGACCCACAAGGTGGTGGCTCTCGCTCGCTCTCTCTGTGTCTCTCTGCTTGAAAATGAATAAATAAAATATTTAAAAAAAAAAAAAAAAACCAAACAACACCAGCACTTAGCATATCATTACTAGTTCCCAAATCAGAGTAACTTACTCACTTGTAAAACCGGCCTGGTCTGCACTGCCCTCATGATAGCTGGATCTTCTAGCTCATTTTCAATAACCATCTTGCTGAGCCTTTCTGCCAGATTCTCCTCATGATCACCCAACAAGTCCATCTCATCCCTTTCTCCGTTGCCTGTCTGTTCATTAACTGCCACTGGCAGCTTTTCTTCCATCTCAGCCAGGCGCTCGTGAGCTTCCTGCCAGTCATCATCTGTAAGACAGTAATAGCATATAAGACAGAGCTCACACCAAAGTGAGCGTTTTATGACATTCTTCTTATGACATTCTTCTATCAACTAAAATCCAAATCAGGTGGAAAGTTAAGTTTCCATGTACAGACATTAAAATAAAGTTTACACTAAGGGACACACAACAGCTATAACTACTTTTCACTATTGAAAAGTAACAGAGCTGGGGAGATGACTCACTTGCAGCCTGGGTTCAATTCCTCAGTACCCATGTAAAGTCAGATGCACAAAATGGAGTATGCATCTGGAGTTTGTTTACAGTAGAAGGAAGTCCTGGCGTGCCCATGCTTTCTCCCTTCCTCTCTAACCTGCTCTCTCTCAAATAATCAAATTGAAATTCTTTTAAAAAATGAAGTAACATAGGCCGGGCATGGTAGCACACACCTTTGATTCCAGCTTTTGGGAGGCAGAGGTAGGAGGATTGCCGTGAGTTCAAGGCTACCCTGAGACTACATAGTGAATTCCAGGTCAGCCTGGGTTAGAGTCAAGTAACAGATAGATTATTAAGAACAAAATTCAAGTACTTAGATTAATAGCTTAAAACACAGTGTTCAAACTATAACCTGAAACTGATTTCTAATTGGTAATAGATCCTTACGTTCTATTAGTTGGTCTTGAGACTCTATGACATTTTAGGCAAAAACACTAAAGGATAGTCAAAACCCACAGTACTAGCATATATCTCTTAAATTATAACTTCTACCTTCTTTACAAATTTTAAAATCCTTTCATTTCAAGTAACATTTGTAACATCATGTGACAAGCACTGTTTTAGGAACATGGAATCACTACCCCCAGGTAGCATTCATGCAAGCTGCAAAGACAGACAATACAAACAATGAATAACTAAATCACGATCTGTAAGACTGATGTGCTGCCTACTGTGGTATGGAGACACATGTAAATCACATACTCTTAGGAGAAAATCCGACAGTAAAGAGAAGATGGAGAAAGAAAGGCAGACTGAAAAATTTAAATGGATAAGTCATAAGGAGGTGACAACAGAGCCAAGATTATGAGTGAGGAGACAGCTGGGTGCAGGACACTCAAAAGGCAGAGGTAGGAGGATCCCTGTGAGTTTGAGGCCAGCCTGGACCTACAGGGTGAGTTTCATGGGCAATAGTGAGACCCTACCTCAGGATTTTTGTTTTTTTTTTTTTTTTTGGAGGGGGGGGAGAAGTGAGGAGGCCCAGAAACAATCAGTAGAAAGGCCTCCCAATGAAAGAAAGACACTTTGAGAAATCAAAAGCAAGACTTTAAAGAGAAAAAATTCAAATAATGAATCTGGTTATGGTGGCACACACCTGTAATTCTAGCACTTAACAGGGTAAGGAAGGAAGAGTTCAAGGTCAGCCTGGAGTACACAGTGAGTTTGAAACCAGCCTAAGTTACACAAGATTCTATCAAAAGAAAGAAAAAAGGAAAGAGAGAGAGAAAGAATCATAGACAGAAAGAAAAAAAAAAAAGGAAGGAAGGAAGGAAAGAAGGGAAGATGAAAATAAAGACAGACAAGAGAGACAACAGACAGACGAAGGGAACTTATTCAGGTCTTCCAGGATACTCCGATAATATGGGGCAGGCTAACCGCAATCTTGGCATAACTTTTTGAAAGGATCATTCTAGCTACTTTGTTGAAAACAGACTGGGGAAGAAAAAGGACAGGCAGTTATTGCCTGGCCAATGGAGAACCGAGGGGAACTTGGACCAGTCAATTTACCTTCTAGTCTATGTCTTTGCTATTCCTGTGTATGATTGTAAGGTGTGTGGTGCTGACACTACGATCATTTTCTCATTTCTCAGGCTCACACAGCATCACCTGAGTCTCATTACAGTAGATTAAAATCCTCAGAACCCTTCCTTAGCTTCTCTAGAACTAGAACGCATTTCCATCACATCTCTCTCTAGTTCTCAAGTTCATCACTCCATTTTGCTTCCATCATATAAAGTCTTGCAATTCTGCTTATTTTAGCACAAACCTCTCCTTCCTCTCTGAAGCTTCCCCTAACCCCTTAGCTTTCATTCTATTTACCCTTATAGAAACTTGTGCAATTTTTAAAAGCATAAAATTACATTCATATATATATATATATATATATATATATATATATAATGTGTTTTTCTTTCTTCCATACTTTATAAGTTCTACAAAATTCAATATACACAGCTAATATTCCCTTTATAATAGAAATAAACACTTTTTTTCTTTTTGGTTACAAAGAAAAGATGTGTGTGAAAAAAAAAAACTAAAGATGACAAAAATATGTGAAAACCCCTAATAATTCTGCTTAATTCTCCCTCCCTGGAGCTTGAACGTGGGGTTTGCACATATGAGGCAAGTGCTCTGCCACTGAGCCATATCCCCAGTCCTAACTTATTTCAGCACTACATCTTGGACATCTTCTCATTCATAACTACATAGCTATAACTGAATTTTATCTCATTCTTTATTTTATAAGAGGCAGGGTTTCACTCTAGCCCAGGCTAGCCTTGAATTCATGGTGATCCTCCTATGTAAGTCTTCCAAATTCTGGGGCTAAAGGTATGCACTATCACATATAGCTTCTCATCCTTTTTAAGCAAATATATACAATCTCATTGGTGTTCAGAGTTCAGCTGTCCATTGAACTCTGAACATCTCAACAAGAAGGCACAATCATTTCTCTTCTGTCCCAGTTAAAAACTGAGAATGTATTACTAAGTGGACTGATTGATTTTTTTTTTTTTTGAAGTAGGGTCTCACTCTAGTCCAGGCTAATCTCTAACTCAAAGGCGATCCTACTACTTCAGATCTTTGAGCTTTATGGGCAAGAGCCTTAACCACTGAGCAATCTCTCTGGCCCTCCAATATCACGTTCGCTGGCAATTAAGTCCTTAATCACTTTTCTACTCTAGGGTATAAAATATGCTAACCATATACTACTTTATTGTCTTTATTTTTTTTACTGGAGACAGAGTTATAGATAGATAACCCAGGCTTTTATTGAACTATGTATTTGAAGGTGTCCTTGAATTCATCCTCCTGCCTCCAACTCCCAGGTGCTGGGATTACAGGCATGTACCACCGCTTTATATGGTGCTGGAGATCAAATCCGCTCCCCTCCCCGAGGTAGGGTCTCACTCTAGTCCAGGCTGACCTCTAACTTATGGTGATCCTACTATCTCTGCCTCCCAAGTGCTGGGATTAAAGGTGTTTGCCACCACACCTGGCTAGCTTGATCTTAATATAGGATTTATAAACCAATTTTACCAACTTAAATTTTAATACTGAAGAATGTGTGCAGTACTTTAATAAAAAGAATTCTAGAAATAAGCCCCCAATGCTCGCAGCTTCTATTGCAACCTTAGTTATTACCCAAGGATCTCCTATATACAATTTCCAAGTCCCATCACTTCATTGTGCTTGTAATTCTATTCTACATAGCTTTCCCTATCTCCATGGAGACAAACAATATCTTGGATCATGTCTCCCTTCTGGATAATCTCATATCCTAAACTATGGCTATATTCCAATAGGTCTTTAATTTTCTTCTTTACTGTGTATAGCTTCCATTCTCAACATTTTTCTTCTGCTGCTCAATCATGACAAACCTTTAATTTTTTAGATTTTGTGAATGACTGACAATTAAGAAGGCTTTCACTTTCATCAGTTCTTTCAGCTCCATGTGAGCTTTAATAAACAGAAGCTATTTAAGTTGTTGCAAAGCCAGTGTGATGGTTAAATTTATTTGTCAACTTGATCTATGTAATAATCCATAGTAATCTTGGGTGGGTCTTTGAGTTTGCCTGCAGGAAGGATTGACAAAATCCTTTTGGGATTTTGGAGAAGGGAGGATTTCCATTTTCCAGAGTGAGCCCTTCCCCCCAGTGGGTGGGCCTTCCAAGGGGAATAAATATAAAAGGAAGCTTGAAGGGAAAGAAACCCTCTTCCATTCCAGCCCCCTCCCCCGTGCCCGCTGGTGCTTGTTCATGGCTTGTATTCGCATCCCGCTCTGCTACACTTCCTGGACATCGGAACCCAGTTTCCTCAGCCTGACATCAGGCCTTCTGGGCTGGATTGGGACTGTTGAGGCACCCAGCCACATGGTCTGAGCTGCTACTGGCTTCTTCACCTGTGGGCCTGCAGACTGCTATTGTTGGACTGTCCTAAACTAACCCAATAAATTCCCTTCTATTATAATCCATTCTATCAACTCTGTTTCCTCTAGAGAACCCTGACTAATACAGCCAGCATCCATTACAACACTTTAAAACTCTGTGTTTGATACTGAAGCCCTTGGGATCACTCACTCACTACTGCTAAATTTCCTTATTTCTATTATTTCACTTAGCACTTGTTATAGACAGAATTGCTGCGGTTCTAAAGAAATGACAAATTCACACCTTAACAGAAACTTTGGTATTGCTCATTCCCAACACCAGTAGTTTAAACAGAATCTGCACTGATTTTATGTAGCATTCATGTGTGTACTCAACCCACTTTTTAATTATTTATTAAGTAGAAACTTTGCATGAACAAATCCTGTGCTGGTACCATTTCCCTCGTCCCTGCCCCATTCCACTGAGGACCCTCCTCAATGGTGGGATTGCTAGTGTGCACCATGGAGTTAAGGGCTAGGAGTTATTTGAGCAGCAGTATTGGATGGGGACAATGCCTCTGGGTCTCCCCCCCATCCACCATGGCTTTTATAATCTTTCCACCACCTCGTCTACAAAATTCCCTGAGCCATTGTGGGTGAGTTTAAGTCTACAGTTGTTCAATCTATTTTAAAAATATACAAATTTTAAGCTGGTTAGGGTGGTGCATGCTTTTAATCTCAGCACTTGGGAGGCTGAGGTAGGAGGATCACCATGAGTTCAAGGCCAACCTGGGCTAGAATGAGACCATGCCTCAAAACAAACCAACCCAAACAATACCAAAAACCAAAAAGATAAAAAAAGTGAATTTAGCTGGGCGTGGTGGTGTACGCCTTCAATCCCAGCACTCGCCTTCAATCCCAGCACTCGGGAGGCAGAGGTAGGGGGAGACTACTTAGTGAATTCCAGGTCAGCCTGGGCTAGAGTGAAACCCTACCTCGAAAAACCAAAAAAAAAAAAAAAAAGTGAACTTATTAGATAGTCCATTAGCTCTAAACTTGTTCTAAATGCCCATAAAAATTAATTATATAAACTTACTTCCTAAACTTTTTTTTCTGCCTCAAAATTTACAAGTTTTTAGCTATTAGTTTAGTTTAACTCAAACATTTTTCAATACCTAAAATATTTTTTGAAATATTTTATTTATTCACTTTCAAGCAGAGAGATACAGAGACAGAGAGAGAGAGAGAGAGAGAGAGAGAGAGAGAGAGAGAGAGAGAGAGAGAACACACCAGGGCCATCATCTTGTAGGTCTGGCTTATGTGGGTCCCTGGGGCCTTAGGCACTGGAGGCAAGTGCCTTAACTGCTGAGCCATCTCTCCAGCCCAATACCTAAAATATTTATCACTATTTAGGGATGAAAAAATTTAATTTTCACAATTATTTTTACTAATTTTTGATGATCATCACCAAAATTCTTGGTATAAAAAACTTCTAAAAAAAAAAAAGGAAAAAAAAAACTTCTTAGGGGTAGAGAGATGGTTCAGTGGTTAAGGCACTTGCCTGTAGAGTCTGATGACTGGAGTTTGACTCCCTAGTACCCCCATAAAGCCAGATGCACAAAGTGGTGCATGTATCTGGAGTCCGTGTGCAGTGACTACAGGCCCTGGGCCATTCTCTGTCTCTTCTCTTTTGCTCCCTGCTTACAAATAAATAAATAAATAAATAAATAAATAAATAAATAAATAAATAAATAAATGTTTTAAAAATCCTTCTAATTTTATTGAAAACACTGAAACATCAGCAATGGTTAAGTAATACAGCAGTGGTTTATTACTTTAAAAATTTTTTTTGAGCCAGGCTGTCTCTACATAGTTCTCTCATTACCTGTAGGTCAACCTATTCTCCAACTGGAAACCCTCCTACTTCTACCTCTCAAGTGCTGAAATTAGAAGCATGAGCCATCACATCAGGCTGTAATAGACTGAACTTTTTTAAAAAAAATATTCATTTGCAAGCAAAGAGAGACAGAAGACAGACACAGACAGACAGACAGACACACATACACAGAGAGAGAGAGAAAGAGAAAGAGAGAGAGAGAGAGAGAGAGAGAGAGAGAGAGAAAGATGAATACAGGAGTGCAGGAGTGTCAGGGCCTCCTGCTGCTGCAAGCGAACTCCAGATGCATGCACCACATTGTGCATCTGGCTTTACATGGCCACTGAGGAATCAAACTGGGATTGATAGGTTTTGCAGGCAAGCGCCTCAACAGCCGAGCCATCTCTCCAGCCCTGGACTGAATTTTAAAACATGCTTACTTACTAGAATCTGAATTTTCTACTAATCCACTAGCTTCCCTTAAACTGCAGGTTTCACAAACAAAAATTCCCTTCATCCAGGATTATTTTTACTCTCTCTCTCTCTCTTTTTTTTTTTTCAAGGTAGGGTCTCGCTCTAGTCCAGGCTGACCTGGAATTCACTATGTAGTCTCACGGTGGCCTTGAACTCACAGCAATCCTTCTACCTCTGCCTCCTGAGTGCAGGGATTAAAGGCGTGCGCCACCACGCCCAGAAATTTTTACTCTTTTAAATGTTAAATGTCTAATTTCCTAAATATCTGATATCCAAATTTTGGCAACCAAGGGTCATATAGTTGGAAGGGATGGAGCTTTAAGAACACCTAGATTGTTAAGTGAGGACAAAAAGGCCCAGGACAGCAGAACAGAAGGATCAACTACTATGACCATCAAGTGAATGATGTCTGAATCTAGGATATCATTCTTTCAGGAATAGAAGACCATCTCGCCAAATTAGTTAAGTAAGGCTACCTCTACTAAGACCAAAGCAACTGAAAAGATCACTGACAGACCAAAACACCACCATGAAAGCTGTCACTCACCAATGGCGCCTGACCCAAATGTGTCATCATTGAACTGATCAATCTCCTCATCTTCCTCTCCCAGGCCCTGGAATGCATCCTCATCTTCATCTAGAGGACAGTCCTCCAGAGACTAAAAAAAGAAAAGATGATTAGCTTCTCAGGACACTCATTTAAGTATCTTAAAATGTCCACATCACCTTCTCAATGAATACACTAGCTTTCCTAACATTCCAAGATTTCACTATCTTGTTTTTATTTTCTATTCCTTATTGTACTCCCCAACCATTCCATTGCTTTATTTTGTTAAGGATCTAATAACAACCTTTCCTCAGGCACCACACAAGAAATTAGGCACAGAACTCCTTTTTATCATTGGCTGGGCCAGTGCTAACATTTTAAAATTATCTTTCTTTAGTTTAATGTAATTTTCAACAAATTACATTTTCCTAATTAGGTCCATTGCATTCTATTCTCTCTTAAAGCTTTTCTTCATTTTCCATAGTTCTCTTATTTCCTGTAGGCCTAAACTCGTCTCACATGTAGTCTGCACACAGGTAACCCACTTAAAATTAAGTAATTTATTTATTTAGAGCCAGGCTCTCAAACATCTCAGGCTGGCCATGAGCTTGCTACACAGCAGAAGATGGCCTTTAACGTCTGATCCTCCAACTCCAGAGGGCTGGGATACAGGATTGTACCACTACAGCCGGTTTTCACTTAGAGCCAAGGAACTTCTCCCTTTGTGGATTCACTGTCTCAAGCTCTGGGCAAGTTACTAAGCCAGTTTCTTAAACGTTTAATTTAGGAATATAACTTAATTCAACGTGTTGGGTGTGAGGATTGAAGATCACAGAAATTGAACAAAAAGCTAGAGACACCATAACAGCTTAGGTATGATCCTCCTGCCCCAGCCTCCAGAGTGCTGGGGTTCTCTTTGAGGACCACCAGGGGTGTGCTTGGTGTTTGTTCCATTCCAAACATTTTCTCTACCTCCACTTCACTTTTATTCCCCAGGTTTTCGTCTCTTTTGCCAACTTGTGCTCACTCAATCTCATGGCCTCTCTTCATGTTTACATAAAGCCAATATGGTCATGGATACAAAACAAAACAAAAAACCTGAGCATTCCACGAGACACGGCACAGCCCTTGGGGGATGGAGGTAGGAGGATTCAAGGTAATCCTCAACTACACATTGTGTTTTCAGCCAACCTGGGCTACACGATGTCCCCCAAGCAAAACGAGAACAAATCAAGGATCCCTGTCTTCAGAGATTCGAGTGTGTGGGTTGGTTTGGTGCTCTCTCTACCTCGCCGTCCATCAGAAGCAAGGAGCAGTCGTCTCCTCCAAGTCACCAACACCCACCCACCCACCCAGATAACCCGCCTTCAGACCACCTTCCCCGCAGCGGTTCTTGCATTCTGCCAACCCAGAAACCAAAGCCCACGGACTCAGGAGTCGCTCCGGGCGGGTCCCGCGGGGCTGGCCAGGAACCAGGCACAAGCACACCTCCCTCCACTCTGCACGACACGCGCGTGCGACACGCCCCCTGCCAGCTCCCAGCCTTCCAGCCCCCAGGGCCGGGGCTGGCCCTCCACCTGCAGGCAGGTGTGGGTCCTGGGGTCCGAGCACAGGGCGGGAAACTCCCGTCGGCACATTCCCAGGTGACTTCCCGGGGGACCCGGGGTCGGCGGCCCGTGGGGGCTCCCGGAGCCGGGGTGAGGAGGGTCAGGTCACTTAACGGGGCCTCGTCCACTCCAAAGCAGCGGCCGCGGAGCGTCCGGCCGGTCCCGCCCCCTGCAGCCGGCTCCCAGCCTTGGGGTTCATGAAAGTCGCGACCCCGAGTGGGTGGGTGGGTCGCGCTCCGCCCGCCCCCTCCCCTCCCCCCTCCCTCGAGCAGGGCCCCCGCGCGCGGCGGAGGGACGGACGGCGGGAGGGAGGGGTCACTTCCGGCCGCATCCACTCACCTCGTAGCGGAACATTCTTGGGGAGGGGAGGGAGCGGGGAGGGGAGCGGGGGAGGGAGGGAAGCAGCGCCGACTTCCCCGGGCTCCTCGGCGGGCGGGCGGGCGGGCGGGCCGGCGCGCGCGGGTCCTCCACCGGCTCGCGACCCCTGGCCGCCGCCGTACGCGAGCGTGCGTGGGAGACGTGCGCAGGCGCGTCTGCGGCCGGGCGGCGTCGGCTGCGCGGGGACAGATTTGGCGTCCCGCTTCCTAGTGCGAGCGGCGGGAAGGAGGTCCCGCGGCGGCTGTCTGCGCACGCGCCGCCCGTCGGGGGCGTCCTGCGGCTCCGCCCCCTGCTCCGCGGTCACGAGGTCCCGGTCACCGACGGGATGGTCACAGGATCGGTCGGCCTAGAGGGTTGGGGCATCTTGGGTTTCCTCCGTGTCCAGCACGTTCTTTTTCTTTCTTTCTTTTTTTTTTTGGGGGGGGGTTTACGTTATGATCTGCTCTGTGATGGGCGGGGGGCGGCCAGGTGGAAAGCTCGGGGGTCAGTCACCTGCCCCGGCCCAGGGACGTGAATCCAGGGCAGGTGAATCTAGGACAGGTGAATGTAGGCGCCTGGAGCCACGGGCACGAAGGGGCGCGACCTCCGCGGACGGCGGGGTCAAGGGCAGCCTCAAGGTCACCTCGCCTCGGTACCCTGCAGGGGGACTCCGCTCACTTCCTGCGAGGATCAAGGCCAGAAGAGTGTCCAGGTTCTAAAGCTCACAACCCTGGTTCCAGAAATGCGTATTACCTCTAGCATAGCCAGGACTCCGCCGAATTTCCCCCACCCCAAGGACTAAACTTGGACCGTGAAGAATTTATTCTTGTGGCCTTGCTGCGCTCTGCTTGATCTAGGTGCCTTAAAAATGCGGCCTCGCCTAGCACTGGCATACTGTAAATTCCTTACATACTAGTGACCCGATTAATCAGCACTGGCATACTGGAAGCCCTGAAATTGAAAATAGGAATTCTGGGTGGGAATCTGTATTTTGACACAGCCGTGAGACTCTGGGCATGCTTTTCTAAGCACATCTGACCTTTTTTTTTTTTTTTTTGTAAAATGTTTATAATTATAACTGTTTCACCAAGTAGTGATTCAACGAATGACATGGCCCAATAATAATAATACTGACTAAAGGCCCAACTCCTGCTAAGTGCTTTCTATCATCAGAACATTACTCATAGGCACTCCATGAAATCAGTATTGCTACTTTTTCCTCCCCCTGTAGAGGAGGAATCTGAGGTTTAGAGACATTAAGTAATTTGCCTCAAGCCACCCAATGGCAAGTGGTAAGCTTGGCACCCAGGATCCGAGTCCACAAACCTGATCTCTTAATCACTGTGCCAAAGTAACAAAAGCAAGTGATTACATGGTTCAGACCTGAACCTTAAACCAGAGGAGCAGGCCAAGGATGAGGTGATAATTGGTTTTCAAGCATTCTGAAAAATAATTTTTAACAGTTACCATAATTATTGAGACTGTTATAGACCAATGCTAACAGACTATGGCCCATAGAGAAATCTGTCCAGCCTTCTTGTAAGACAATACATTCAGTCTCATTAACTTACTGATTGTCTTTGTGCCTGTTTAGTGCTGTGTTTTACTTTGGCGTTGTGACTAGAATAAAGAGAATAACTTAAAGGCTGGAAAATTTTGCTTGGCTCACCATTTCAGAGGGTACAGTCTGTCATTTCTTGGCACTATATACTAGGGCTGGGTATCAAGGAGTAGTGAGTATATTTCAGGGCTTGTGAGCTTCTTGAATAAGAAGAGAAAAAGATACTGGAAGAGGCCAGATCAAGATACGGCCTCCAAGGACACATCCCCAGTGACCCACTTCCTCTACTGGCCCTACCTCCTACCTTTTGCTGTCTCTCACTAATGCTATCATATTTTGAATGGCATTCATTAATGAGGTGAGAGTTCTTATGATCTATTTCTCCTGAAATGGCTTCAGAAGTATGCTCCACTAATCTAGGTGTTTGTGTAGATGCACAAGAGTTTCTTGCCACTGCAAATGAATGCCTGTGACTGGGGAATTGAACTTGGGCTTGCTGGTTTTGTAAGCAAGCACCTTTAACTGCTAGAGCCATGTCTGCAGCCCCAAATGATGTTTCTTAATCCAGTTAAATTGACAATCTTAGCCATCACATGTTATAATGAAGAATTGGGTAGTTACTGTGAAGACCTTGCCAGAAAAGCATGAAAAATTCACAGTCCAACTCTTTAAAGAAATCAATCTATGGACTGAGAAAACAATGGAAACAAAGTAGAAAATATTTAGAATTGAGGTTCTGGGGATGTAGCTTAGTTGGTAGAGTGCTTGCCTATCATGTCCCGGTATGGTGGCTCACATCTGTAATTGCAGCACTCAGGAGGTGGAAGCAGAAGGGTCAGAAGTTCAAGGTTTTCTCTGTTGCTTGCTTGGACTACATGAGACCCTATCTCAAAACAGAAACAAAAACAGAGGAAAAGAATCAAGCGATAAGCGTAGTAATGTAGGGAAAATTCTAGGATAGGAGTCTAGTGTGATGCTGGCATGCCTGAAGCCCCAGTACTTTGGAGGCAGATGCAGAAGCATTGGGAATTTAATATCATTCTCAGCTAATAGACCACATGAGACACTGTCTCAACAACAACAACAAAACACACACACCACAGGACCAGCTTCTTGGATACGGCTAAAGCAGTTTATATAGGAAAGTAGGAAATCCTGAATATAAGAAAAAGTCAGCCGGGCGTGGTGGCACACGCTTTTAATCCCAGCACTTGGGAGGCAGAGGTAGGAGGATCGATGTGAATTCAAGGCCACCCTGAGACTACATAGTGAATTCCAGGTCAGCCTGGACTAGAGCGAGACCCTACCTTGAAAAACCAAAAAAACCCCCCCAAAAACAAAAAACAAAACCATATCACTACAACAGCTTATTAAATGCTATGTAATATAAAAAGGTGTAAATCAGGGGTGTCCAACTTTTTGACATTGTGACATGATGTTGTCACCTACAAATGCGTTGAGCTGCATTCATCGTTACCCTGGGACATATATGGCAAGTTGGGCATGCCTGGTGTAAATTGCAACAGTAAAAACTCAAAATGTTGAGGGAGGATTTACGTAAAAGTGTAATTTCCTTTTGTATTAAAAAGTTGTTATTAGCCGGGCGTGGTGGCCCACGCCTTTAATCCCAGCACTCGGGAGGCAGAGGTAGGAGGATTGCCGTGAGTTCGAGGCCAGCCTGAGACTCCATAGTGAATTCCAGGTCAGCCTGGGCTAGAGCGAGACCCTACCTTGAAAAACCAAAAAAAAAAAAAAAAAAGTCAAGGAAATAATGAGGAAAGAAACAGAATAGAAATTAAAGAAACAGAAAACTGGGCTGGAGAGATGGCTCAGCGGTTAACGCACTTGCCTCCAGTGCCTAAGGCCCCAGGTTCAATTCCCCAGGACCCACATAAGCCAGAACCACACCCTGGTGCGCTCTCTCTCTGTATCTCTCTGCTTGAAAATGAATAAATAAAATATTTAAAAAAAAAGAAACAGAAAACTTGGCATCAAAGGATTTAAAAAATCATTTTTCATGCAACACTTCATCTGTGAGGCAGAAGTAGTAGGATCGCCATGAGTTCGAGGCTACCCTGAGACTACATAGTGAGTTCCAGGTCAGCCTGGGCTAGAGTGAGACCCTACCTCGAAAAACCAAAGGGAAAAAAACCAACAACAAAAAAGAATAATGTGGCTGGAGTAATGGTTCAGCAGCTAAAGGTACTTACTTCAAAGCCTGACCAAAGTTCCCCAGTCCTCACATAAAGCCAGATGCACAAAGTGGTGCATGTATCTGCAGTTCGTTTACAGTGGTGAGAGGCCCTCTTTTCTTGCAAATAACATACAATGTTTTTTAAAAGATTAATGTAATTTTTGCAGTTGCATAGTAGGTCCATTATTTACATGGAGAGAATTCAAGTTCATTTCACATGTGATTTTTTTTTGTGGGGGGGACAGTCTGGGGATAGAACCCAGGGGCATTACTCCTGATAGGCAAGCACTATGCTAATGAGCTATAGGCCAGCCCTGCATGTGTGATTCCTTAGACATAAAATATTAAGGCAGGTCACCTTAATATTTTATGTCTAGAAAATAAAATTATTCAGGTTAGCACTTGTATGTGTCTTTGTTGAACTGATGAACAAAGACTTAAAGACAGGTGCAAAATTAAATCCTCTTTTGCAACCCAGAGCTCATTGTGTAGTATGAGTTTTGATACATATAAGAAGGAATATAATACTCAAGCAGTTCAAGGTGATGGTATTTATCTATAGATATTTAAAAAGCATTCTGATATTCAAGTAATAGATGAAGATTGTCTTTTGTTTTTAAGGCTTTTCTCTTGAACATGAGGTCTGGAAATAAAGATACCTAAGCTGCAAATGGATGTTAAAATCTTAGCATTGGCATATCTCAAAGAATTGCAGTGTTCTGGATGTGATATCATAGGAATGAATATGAATAACAATTCTGTTCAAGAAGTGTAGGGTGTCAGCAATTAAGGCAGATCACCAATACTGCAATGGATTCTAAAGTAAATTGCTTCAAGGAATTCAAGGTCTGAGTTCTCAGGCAACTTTGACATAGAGATAAAAGGACCAAACACACCTGGAGTAGGCATCAGTTCTTTC
>PVHP010003750.1:0-76322 GCA_004024765.1 Zapus hudsonius
CATATGTGCTGAGGCCAAAGGAGAACTTCAACTGTCTTCTACATGGCTCATCTGTTTGTTTCTCCTGAGGACTACCTCCTCTTATTGATGGACTTGATTACCTATCCTTGTAGATTAACTGAACTCTCATCCAGTGTCATTAATGCCAAATAATTTCATTTTACCCTGAAGCTCACTCATTCTGGAGCATGCCATTTTCAAGAGTTCCAGTGATTATCCAGTCTATGTTCTGCTCCCTGTGGGACCAGGGTTACCCATGTATGTGTCCACTCCAGCTTTTCAAGTGAGTGCTGGGGAATGGAACTCAAGTAGCTAAGCCCTCCCCCACCCTCTTACCTGCTGAGCCAACTCTCAAGCCCCTAGATTAGCTTTTCATATGAATAGATCTTTATGAGGTTAGAGATTCATCCGGATAAATAGAAGTGATAAAAATAACATTCATTATTCTCTAGGATTCTCAAGTAGGGTTTTTGAAACTAAATATATTCTTTGAACAAAGTTTAAAGAGCGGATAATAAAAATATAGAAGTAAGGTACAAATTTTTTTTTGTTCATTTTGTCTTTAAACTAATAAAGTTGACCGAATATGATGCCAAGTATATCAAAGGGTGGTTCATGGAACAACTATAAAGAAACAATATGAAAGTGTTGAGTAGCACTGTCATCAAGGCTATGTAAAAGCAAAAGACATAAAATAAAGCATCTATTTCTTGGGAATAAATACTGGGAAAATTAGTGATTAAAGAAGACTACAACCAGAAACCTGGTTTAAAAAAGAAAATGAAAAGCCACAAATAATATCTGAGATGTCACTCAAGTGGGACAATCAGGGAAATTCAGGACTGTTAAGTTTGACACATTTCCTAATCGTTTGTTTGCCTCAGTCATCATTTCCCCAATGCCTTTTTTCCATACTCTGATGATTAAGTTTTGTTGTCAACTTGATCTGTTTAGTAATCTTGGATGTGTCTCTCAGGTTGTTTACAGGAAAGTGGCCCTCTCAGTAGAGGGCAGCATGTAAGGAGGCTCATGGGAGATAGAAACAAACATTCCTTTATGGGAGGGCTGTGCAAGAAGGAAATTCCAGAGACTCAGGGAGTAAACAAGTCTGGAAAAGGGTTGCAAGACCCTGCCCTAAGGCTATTTAAAGGGGTAAGAAGTTCCCCACCATGTCCAACCCCCACCCGAGCCCACCTATTTGCTGGTGTGTGTGTGTGTGTGTGTGTGTGTGTGTGTGTGTGTGTGTGTGTGATGTTGGTGATGGCTTCTCTCTCTGCTTGGACCTGTGAAGGGGGGCCAGCCTCTTTCACCATTATGGATCTTACCCTGGATCTGTAGCTTCAATAAATCTTTTCCTCCCATAACTGTGCCTGCTTTTGAGGTTCATCCCAGTGGTGTGTGGCTGACTACAACACACACTTTCCCCCAACTACCAGTTGAGACATCCCAGGTTCCCCCTGCATGCTAATGTATACTTCTATGTGTGCTGCTTTGTGTTTCAGAGTTATGACTTTGGTGAGTGTTGCAGTCATCTTTCTAGTTGCTGCGCAGGAAGAACCCAAGCAAAAGCGGCTTGTGGAGGAATGGGGTTTATTTGGCTTACAGACTTGAGGACTCCATCCTGGCAGGGAAAACAATGGCATGAGCAGAGGGGCTGGACATCACCTCTGCCACAGCCCTGCAAACAGCGGCAGGAAGGTGTGCCAAACTCTGGCAAGGGGAAGCTGGCTTATAACCCCATAAACCCGCCCCCGACAACACAGCTTCATGGAGGTTGTAAAACCCAAACTGCCATCAGCTGAGGATTGATCTATCAGAACACATTCATTTGTTTGTGGGGGACACCTGGATCAAACCATGACAGTGAGACAAGCTTGACTCCCTTCTCTTGTAGATGGAATGGACTTCCATTCCGTGTTATGTGTGCCTAAGGATTTTATTTTACCCCGAGGATTTCCACAGTTTGGCTGTAGACTCCTTAACAGCACCCCAAAAAAGCTTTGAGGCGTACATTTCCAGTATTCACCATTTTCTTTGTCTTTACTACCCACACAGAGGTACAAAAACGAATACACCAGCTCACCAACAGTCAGAATCACCTGCCCTCGAATTCCATGCCTTTCTTATCTCTCCTGATCATTTATCTCCATCTAGTTTCATATTTAGCAACTATCACTTAGAGAATATGTACCCTTAGCTAGATGAGAAGAATCTTGAACTCAATTTATTCAACATTTATTATTTCCCTTGTTCCTCTCACAGGAATGATTTGCATACATTGGCTCCAAAGTTGCTTGGTCTATATGGTTGATGGAGATTGTATATTGTATTTCATATCCTTTTCAATATTGCTAAGCAACAAACAAACAAAAAGAAAAGCAAAAAATACCCAAAATACATCTTTTAAAATGCAGAGGTAGGAGGAGCGCTGCAAGTTCAAAGCTTCAAGGCCAGCCTGGTCTATACAGCAAGTTCCAGGTTACATTCTGAGACTCCCATCTCAGAAAGGAAGGAAGCCTGCCTTGGTGATGCATTCCTTTAGGGAAGGGGCAAGAGGAAATTAGTAAGGCAAAAGGGAAGGAAAAGGAGAATAAAGCCTAATATTTGCTTTATTTCACGAGGAATTTTTATGTTAGAAAAATTATTCAGGTCTGCTTTATTTGAGTTTTGTTGTTATTATTTTTGGAGGCAGGGTCTCATTCTAGCCTAGGCTGGCCTTGAACTCTTTCGGAGATTCTCCTAGCTCCTGAGTGCTGGGATTAAAGGCATGAATGACCACATCCAGTCAAAGTTATGGCCCAGGCTTGCCTCCTGCCTCTGCCTCTTCAGGAATTCCCTACTAGCACGTGCCACCACAACTGGATTGTTGGTTTGAATTCATTTCATATAATTTGTCCCTGATCTGTAGACCTCATAACCACATAGTGATCATAATGAACAAGATAATATGAGGTGTATGAGTAAGATGAAGCATGGACATACCATTGACTAAAATCTAACCAATAAGACTTGCTGATTGGTGCCTAAAGAATGATAAATGTAGCTGTGATCTAACCAACACCTCCTCCGTGACTAATATCCATGCTTTAGTTGTTGGGGTCTTCTTAGGAAAGAGAGTACCTTTAAACAGAACATGTATCAGTACGCTGGCTCTTGACTAAACTATGGGTTTGATGCTCTCCCAGTGTTTTCCTGGGGGTGCCCTTTAGCTTGGAACTCTCTAAGATAGAGCTTCATGCTGTGTAGGTCAGCATGTATCTGCATTAAATTGACCTGGATTACTCCTTGTTTAAAAGAAAAATTTCTCAAGCCTCATCTAGGACTCTATAATCAGAACTGTTGAGATGAATCCTTATGCATGTTAAAGTTTGATGCGCACCATTCTAAGAAGTGAATTGCAAAATGAAGAGCCCATCTGTATGTAGTCTTCTGGTCTTAACAGTGTGGTGAAACATGGCTCAAAATTCACCTATTATAGGGTTTCAAACTTGTGAATAATCTTGAAGGTATTCTCTGAACTGTTCATAACCCATGTTTAGAGCCTGAGTAAGAGCCTGCACTACTCCCATTTCACTCAAAGCTGGGTAGAAATAAGATGGCATTTGTGAATATGTTCTCTCAACTCTTTAGTGGACAAGTGACTCAAGTAGAAAACCTTGCATCAGACCTCTACATCTCCACAGTTGTCCAGAATAGAATTTCTGAGGAAAGTGTGAGAATTCCTATAAAGGAGCCGGGAGTTCGGCTTCTGGGATCTATGGTTCTTTATCAACTGTACTAGTAAAATAGTCAGAGAGAGTGGCAGAGAATGGAAATTTTAGTTCATTTTCCAGTTACCTGTGCTTTTTTAGTAATACTTAGAAAGAGAGAAAATAAGTTTTTTTCTATAACTCAGTTTTAATGACTACTAATCATCAGAGTCCCACATTATGATCTCATCCTAATGACATGCTTCACACAGTGCCTCCCAAGCCTTTAGATGTGCATCTTTAATAATATTTATAATGAGATGTGCCAGGCTCAGAGGGCTGGCTCTGCAACATGGACCGGAAACTCTGGTCATAATTTTTATGTTCCATAATCCCAGCTTCTCTTTAATGCTCCATCTCTTGGTTTTTCTCAGCTACATTCTGAGTCATGTCCTCAGATCTGTCCTCCAGTCTCTTCAATCCCCGTTCAGGAGTAAGCACTTCACTTTCATCTATGTGTGACTTGATGCTTTCCTCCTTTTTGCCTCTGAATCTTAAAACATTTCACGTCAGTTTCATATTTCTCTATAACCTTTAGCTCCTGGGCAGTCTCTTCCATATGTATAACTGCTGATTTAGCTTCCTGTATAACTATATATTGGTAGATTTTGGGAATGTCATTTATTTTATTTATTCCCTATTTAATTTATATAAATGAAGCTTTCTTATTAAGGACTGTAGAGCCAGTCATGGCAGCACTTCAAGTGCTTCAAGTTCCAGCACTTGGAGGGCAGAAGAAAGAGGATGGTGCACTCAAGACCAGACTCAGCTACAAGGAAGCACCTGTCTCCAAAACCGAGAGAAGCAGGAAAAAAATGTCTTAGTCCAAGTAGACCCAAGAATGGTTACATGCCAGGCCTGTTTCTCCATCTCCATGCAGTTGCCTCTCTTTCAAGATTTCTTTGTAAGTTAGAGACATTTTGACTCTGTAGTTCCTTTGAGAATAAGGCTGGAAATGGGTTTTATATCACAAGGACCCATCAGTGTTCTCTTGTTATTCTCACCTTTTCCCAGGCCTGTACCTGAAAAATGAACAGAGTATAAAACCATAGTTGAAGGCTTCTGAAGTAGCTGCTTGACAGAGCTCAGAATTTTTCATTCTTATTTAACAACCACACTAACAATAACTATTCCCTGTCTAGACTGGTCAAAGATGTTAGGATTTGTTCACATCTGTGCCTTTGCTACAAAGATTCCTCTTTCTTATTTAGGTAGAACATGGACTTAAACTAACCATGCCTCTGAGTCCAAGCAAAATGACACATAATGTAAACTATCTTACATTTTCTTCTTTGAGAAAGATAATATTAATGTATAGCTTTGCTAAGCAAAGGACTTCCCTACCCTTGTGGGATTTTGCGTGACTCATAGGCTAAGGTAATTCCTTGCTGGACAAACTTTATCTAGAAGGGACCAAAAGAAAATTATACTGCCTTTTCCAGGTCTTAATTCTCTTGGGAAGAGGTCAGATATGACTGGAATTATTTTATGCATGAAGAAAAGGAATCAGAATTCCAAGAGGCATGAACAGAACTTTAGGGGGAAAAGCTGGCTTTCTATTTCTTGATGACTAATCTAAGTATGTGTGGTATGCTCCTTTCACCTACAAAACAATGACTATTATTCCAGACCAAAAAAACCCCTGAAAAACTGAAATTTCCAAAGCAATGAAAATTAAGTAGTTGCCTTGTAGAACTGGAAACTTGACTTAATGATGCATCTGGATTTTTCTAAGCACGTAGGAGTCCAGTGTCAAAACCCCTAACCAAACATTCACAGATTAGGGCTCAGTGCTCTGCAGTCTTTCCAGCACCTCAGCTGTGGCTATTGTCCCAGTTGCCAGGCAACGTTTGGATGTTTATTTTGATATCTGCCCACGTGTTGCATCAGAGGCCAAAGTTTCATGTATGCTCCACTTCCCAGAGCAAATTGAGTTTAGGCACTGTATTTTTGTCTTAAAGTTACACATCTCTTTCAATGTCCTCCCATGAATGCACGCATGCTCAGCTGACCTATAACCATCGTCAGCTTCCTCCCAGGGAATGTTCAGATTGCCTAATTCTGTAGTCGTATAGTTGCTGGGCTCTCGACTGAGTGTCTGCAGGCTTTCCCCACCTCCAAGTTTTGCTTAAGTAGGTTTCCTCACCTGGAATGTCTACTCCATTACAGCATTCATGTTCAGTTTTTATAAATTCCAAATATTTTGTGTTAATTTTTGAAATGAAGGAATGGAATTTGGCCCATCAAAATGTTCATAGATCTTATTGTTAGGACTGTGTTCAAACCCAAGTTCCATTACATTTTAACTGTTTAATCTTAGATAAGTTATATAACTTTTCCAAGCCTCAGTCTTTTCATTTATAAAATAGTAACAATAATATTCACTTCCAAGGGTTTTATAAAGATTTATTGAAATAAAATATGAAAAGACTTGTCCCAGTTGCTGACACATGGAAGATTCTACACTTTCTCAGCTCCTTATTGATCACACTACAATAAACACACAATAAATAGTTCCTACTTACTCTGTAAAGCCTGTCATCTTCAGAGCACATACCTCAGAACTACAGACCTTCTTATGTTCACCTATAACATTGTATGGTACATTAAGTGTCATTGCAGTCAAGCTTGTCATATACCATCTTCTGAAGTACAGCATGATCTATTAGCACAATGCCATGTCCTCCCTGAAAGAGATGGCACAACTTCCCTCATAAGTGATCTGTTATATAGTTGTCATCAGCTTCAAGCAAAGGGCATACTAATGAGATGGATATGCTTGCTTATTCTTACATAAAATTTCTTGGCTGAATTCCTGATGCTGAAGGGCAGAGAGCATTTTCCGTGTTTTTCAGAGTTGATCAATATTTTGATTTTTTTAACTGTCAGAGCTGAGAATGCTGCTTTCATAAATATGCAGTACAGAACGGAGGAGGAATGTTCAAGATGATTTTAGTAATTGGTGGAAATTATGTCCTAAATCAATGCCAAAATCTATTTAATGTATTTTAAAACTTATTTATTTATTTATTTATTTATTTATTTATTTATGTATTTTTTTTGTGTGTGTGTGTGTGTGTACATGAACATCAGGGCTTCTTGCCAATGTAAACAAACATCAGACACTTGCGACACTTTTTGGGTGTCTGGTTTACATGGGTGTCTTGGGAACTGAACTCTGCTGGCAGGCTTTGTAAGGAAGCATTTTTAAGTATGGAGCTATCCTCCCAGTCTCCTCTCCACTGACATTTTAATGAAGTACAATCTACAAATACACTAATTTGATACTTTCATGCTGGGAAATGATGACATGGTGGCAGAGAAATATTAAAGTCTTTTGTTTCATCCAATTAAACTATTGTGCTCCATAAGAGCAGAAAGCTTTGTAGAGACAACAAGAATACTTCAGTTCCTAGCTGGCTGCAGTCCGAGCTGAGGTGTTTCGGTCAGCATTTGTTGGCCCTGTGCAGTTCTAAGTGCTCACACTGTGTGTTCAGAACCAGGGCCACAGTGTAGACATGATAACGATGAGCACTGCCAGAAGCCCCTCAGACTCATTAGGAATGTGATTTTGAATACTTCTTGGTTATGGCCTATTCAGAAACCTGTGGCCTTTGCCAAACTTTTCAAGTCCCTCACATCAGATCACAACCTACAGTTTAAGAAACTGGGTGTTCTTGTTAAATTCTTACTTAATTATCAAATTAAATCCTGCTTAATTATCAAATTAAATCCTGCTTAATTATCAAATTAAATCCTGCTTAATTATCAAATATTAATTAAATTCTGCTTAATTATCAAAAATATTGCTTGGTTGTGTGCTATGACATGACAGCATGCCACACCACAAGCAAACCCAAACATCTGAACAGTGACTTCCTGAAGAGAATAAGCCACTATTTCAGAAAGAAATCTACACACTTGTATTCCCTGTGTTCATAAATGCTGTCTGAGGAAAGCCCTTCACCAGCTGCCTATCATGTAGTGCAGATGTCTTATATTTGAGAACTTTTCATGTAGATGTACTTATTTAATGTTGTCTTAACACCTGATTACTGACAATAATAACATAAATTAGATGAGATGATGAAAATGTGTTATCTTCATCAGTTTTCTGACCTCTGCTATTCTGATATTTTCTGGTGACTATGCAATAAAATTTATAAGATGCTGCATTTGGGCATTCGGATAATAAATACTCCTCTGTTGGTTCATGCATAGGTGGGACATGTCTGCTGCTGCCCTCCTGAAGTTTCCATTCTGCTCTATTTCAAATATTCTGTGTTATTAAATAAGAACCTGGTCTTGGTTCAGAAACTATTTGTTTATCTCTCATATATCTATTAGAGCAAACTTTAGAAGTTAAAAATCAGCAATGAATTTGTCAAATTTTCTTAATTTAGAAAGTGTTTAATGTTTGTTAAGTGTTTTGCACAAATTGTCTATTGCTTTGCTGTCTAAGATGGTTCTCACAATAACCCTCCTGGGTGCCTGGGATTCCAGTGGGGAGGAACCCCTATTTGGAAGGTTTAATTTCCATCACAGTCATGACACTTACAAGGCATCAAAACTCAAGCTTAAGCCTTGTGATTGATTATGTCCTTGGTTCCAGATTAGTTTTTGTTTTGAAGTTTTAAACCATAGTTCATTCTTTCAGTGAAACTTCAATTCGTAGTTAACAATGGAAACAAGATCTGCATCAGCAGTGACTTCTGAGTCCTCTCTGCTGTCATGTGCTGGTCACCACAGGGTGTGGGAATGCCCCTGCTTCAGGACAGATATGTGTCTGCATTAGTAAGTCATGACGTGTGTCTAGCAGGGGAGCTGAGTAAGCCTCCAGTACAGAATATATGATTAAACATGCCAGTGTGAAGGACAAGTTTTGTGAGTTGAGAAGATGCCGATGTTGCATCGTGAGTCAGATGTCCCAGGGACAGGTGCCACTTGGGCAGGACAGAGGCCTCTTAGACAGTCAGAATGGTCAGGTGAAGAGCTCAGAGTTGGGGGTAGGGAGGGGATCATGATGGTAAAGGTGGGAATAGCAACAAACAGCATGTGTCCAGCACTCACCACTTGCCATGCAGTTATAATTGGTTTGCATACATTACTTATCCTTCACCTAGTTCTCAGAACAGTTGAACAGAGTGAAAGGTGTCACTGTTCCCACTTTAGATGAAGGGACTGAGGCACAGAGCAGTTAAGTGACTTGCTGGAGGTTAAACATGCAGTAAAAGCTGTATTCCAAAGAACCCCTGTCACAATCAGAACTAGTGTGCAGCACCTGCTGAGGTGCTGATGAGATGGAGCGGACTCTATCCTGGCTGGAGGGGAGATGCGGTAACCATAGGGAGAGGAGTTAAGTAAGTAGGGCATATGAAAGGAGAATCAAAAATATCAGGCAGAAGGCAGTGAACTTTTTCCAATGCAGAGTGGGAAATCATTGGTGTTTCATTAGTGTGGTAATACAGTGACACATTTAATGCAGAAAGTTTATTTTGGCAGATGTATGTCAGAATGAATGAGAGAAAACCAGAGCAGGTGTTGGGACTGGAGAGACCAAAGCCCAGAGACTGCTCGAAGGACCTTGACATCATCCAGGTGTAGGCATGGGTGACTAGACCAGGAGTGGGTGTGGCGGCAGTACAATGGAAAGAATGAGGTGATGCGATGGAGTAAAGCCAGCGCTGCTCCTGAATACAGGTGAGCCTGTAGGGATGGTCTCTCTGTAGCCAGCCCAGAGCCGGGCATAGAATCCCCTTCTTACGGAAGAGCTTCATTAATTTGGGTGAATAAATGCTGAAGCAGAGACATTTGCCTGGTTCCTATTTTAAAGTGGTCTAGTGACAAAGCAGGTCATTGATATGGCACAAAGAATGCTTACAAAGGGCTGGAGAGATGGCTCAGCAGTTAAGAGGCTTGTCTGCAAAGCCTGAAGACCTGGGTTTGATTCCCTAGTTCCCAGATGCACAGTGGTATATACATCACCCATTTTCTCTCTCTTTCTCTCTCTCTGTCTCTCTTCTATCTCTCTCTGCTTAAAAATAAATAAAACATATTTTATTAAAAAATTGCCTACACAATAGAAGATACTCAAAATAATAAGAATTCAATATTCTGAGAGAGTAGTGTAAATGACATTGTGGCTAATAAGGCTTGTGGCTGAATGTTAAGGAACACAGTTAAAAATGGAGTATGTAGAAGCTTCCAGAAGGAAACAGATCAGAAGAACAGCCAATAAGAAGGGTCAGTGAGTCACAATGAAACTGTGGCTGAATGATCGAGTGGAAAAGGAGAGCACCTGCATGTGCCAGATGATCCGTGCTTCGGGCAGGCGGGCGGGAGGGCACCAAAGACTGCCAGTGGTGGGCGGGATAGAAGGATCTGGCTTGAGAAGAAACTCTGATACATCTGATGCTCCATTCTCAGCGTTCACTTTCTCCACCCAGTCAGCTGGAGACAAATGGAGAGATAGAGGTAAGGCTGAATTGCCCCGGGATGGTAGCAAAGATCCCATAAGCCTGCTGAAAGAACTCAGAAAGAAGTGGGAAGCTTATGGAAGCGTCTGGTAACCAAACAAGAAGGGCAGGGCCAGAGAAGGTAGGAGCTGAGGAAATGAGATCCCCAACACTTGCATTCAGTGGCAGCAAAGTAGATCATTCCAGAAGCCCATTTCTTCTTCCGAACCTACTTTCCCACCTTGGCTCATTTGCCAGAACTATGTCCCTTTTAATTCAGCTTGTCAAGATGGTTACAATTGGTCCAGGCCTTCTCTTCATGTACAGTCTCAACCACACACACCGCACACTGGAGGAAAGACCCTGGGCAGAGAGGCGGTGGGTAAGAATGGAGGTGATACGTTCTTTAGTGGCGGAGATCATTCATGATGTAGGTAAGGTGAAGTGAACTGGGTTTAGAGAAGAAGGATGTGGTGGAGAAATTATGATGCCAGGTTGGAAGGAACATCAGGATTTGGGTATTTGGGAAGGTAAATATATTGATCTTTCATAAATTCATATGAAGACTATAAAGGGAGAGATAAATGAGGTGCACCCCAGGACGTGATGTGCTGTGTTTCTGGATTGTAGGTTTAGCATCAGAGTTTAGATAGGATGGAAGATGGAGAACTTCAAAGGCAAGAGACAAGTTCTAATTCTGTGTGATGCGGTGGGCAGGAGGAGTCATTGCTTATGCTACTTAATGGGAGATACGTGTATAAGAGTGGCCAGAGGGAATATTATTCTGCCCAAAATGGGGAGGAGAGCCGAGTTGGGGGCCTGGGAGATATTTGGGAAGGATGTGTAAAGAAAAAGCTATTTCCATTAGCAGATCATCTTCCTCTTGTATCTCTAATACTTCTTTGTTGTGAACATACAAAACTTTCATCGTAATGAGTAAACAAATTTACAGAAACGTCTTTTGTTGTTTTTGTTGAGACAGGGTCTTCACTCTAGTCCAGGCTGACCTGGAATTCACTATGTAGTCTCAGGGTGGCTTTGAACTCTCTGCCTCTGGAGTGCAGGGATTAAAGGTGTGTGCCATTAGGCCCGGCTTAATTTAAAGAGTTTTTGTTGAATAATGCCAGAAATATAGGTAGAGTACAAATGTTTATTCTTAGAATATAATTAAACTTATCAGCCTGGCTTTATTTTAATGCAATTTGGAAATAGACTAAGGTGACTTGACATGTGCCTGAACCTAATTTAGAACTCAGATGTTTGTTTTGTCATATGAGAGACCTCTTCAGAACTCCCCAAACCACTTAAGTCGCAAGGTAAACCCGCTTGATTATGTTTGCCTCACTAGACACACCCGCTCCACAGTCATGGTTCTTACTATGTATTCTTACTTACTCCTGGACCTTGCTTGTTGACTAACTCTTGAGTGGGTGGCTGAGGCATGGTTTTTTAGCCAGGTACTTGTTTCCTACCTGACACTCTGCTTTCATTCATGTTTATAGTCAGCTGTACTCTGGATAGTAAGACATCTGCACGGGCCTTTTGAAGGGGAAGGACTGTTATGGTGGCCGCACACTCTGGTCTGACCTACAG
This sequence comes from Zapus hudsonius, assembly GCA_004024765.1. NCBI lineage: Eukaryota > Metazoa > Chordata > Mammalia > Rodentia > Dipodidae > Zapus > Zapus hudsonius. Next base: position 11,798 of record PVHP010003750.1, read on the forward strand.
TGCTATCCCTTAGAAGCATTTGCACACTGATGGTTGTGTTTGCAAAGCAGCAGCACCCTTTGGTGCTCTTAGGATCAGCGGAGCCATGAGCACATAATAGAGGGCTCAGGTTTAGGAGTCAGAGAGTGCTGGCTGTGGTGCTCACTAGCTCGGAGTGCCTCCTGTGTTCAAAGCTATCCCTGGATTTCTCTGCTTCCCTAGTCTTGAGTTTTCGGGGGTCTGTGATTTTCTTTTGTAACAAATCATTGTTGGAGAGATTTTTTTAACCCTTATCCCTAATGAAACTTCTGCTTTTATAAGGGGAGAGACATGCCTATCGGTCTCACTAGTGACCCCAGAACTTGACAGTATTAGGCACCATCTGTGTTCCAGGTAAATGTGAGGAGCCAATGAACTGTGATCAACTTTGGACATGAGATTTTACCTGTTGGAAACCTGTATGTTAGCCTTTAGTAAGGTTATTGCTAAGGTTCGTCCTCTTCAAAAATCTATGGATTAACTTTTCAAGTTCTGTGTTTTTTTTTACTCATAAGAGTTATTCACATCCATGTTTAGCAATTAAAACAGCACAAAATGAAGGTATGTTCAGTCCTTCACTTTAGGTAACAAATAGTAAAAATTTCTTGGGGCTGGAGAGAGGGCTGAGAGTTAAGATGCTTGCTTACAAAGCCTAACAAACCAAGTTTGATTTCCCAGTACCCAGGTAAAGCCATATGTTCAAAGTGTCACATGCATCTGGAGTTCTTCTGCAGTGGCTAGAGGCCCTGGTATGCCCATATTTTAATTCTCTCTCTCTCTCTCTCTCTCTCTCTCTCTCTCTCTGCTTGCAAATAAAATATATTTTTTAAATTCCTTGTTTTCACCTATAGAATAACTTTGAACAAGTTCCAGTAATCGAGAGTTCAGTGGGTTAATACTTGGGCGAGGCATTTTCATTTCCCGTGTATCAGCTTTCATATTTAAGTTTTGAATACTCATGCTTCTTAGTGAGGGAGTGAAACTTCCACAGAGGGCTTGTGCAGAGAACAGGTGGGCCAAGGCTCAGCTAAGTCCTCTTATTTCCATGCTTATTTATAACTAGTCCATGGAGAAATCTTACTATTCTTGGTGGACCTTTGAAAGTCTTTGTTCTTGGATTTCAGGCTCACTTTTCAATATTGTTTAATAAAATAGTAAGACAAGTTGGGTAATCCTATGTGATTTCATGAGTAATTTTTTATAAATTTAGATCTTTACCAAATAAATTAATATTTGTGTGAAGCCTTTCATTTTAGCAAGCGTTTTCCTATGCAGTTTGGTTTCCCTGGTGGTTTTATGTGTTTGAGGAAATCACTGAAGGAATAGGGTGTTGCAAGTAGAACTTCATGAGTTTGAATGGGCATCTGCATAGTCAATTCTAATTCTTTGGAAAGGTAAAATTATATAATCTTAACCTTTCACTAATTTTACTGTCAATAAAAATGGTCTATATGTTTGTCCATTAATTTGATGGGAGGGAAAATCTACCTCTGTACATTTTTCAGTCCTTCATTCCAAAGAATAAGAGGTTGCTATAGTGACCAGATGCTTAGGATGGGGGGAGGAGAAAGAGAGAGAGACAGAGAGAGAGAGAGAGAGAAGAGAGAAAGAGGCAGACATACGTTGTTGGGAGGCACGCCTGATTGATGACCAAGAATGCACTGGAATCAGTAAGTTCATACAATTATGTTTGAAAAATCAGCATACTGAGACTGAGGAAGTCTTTAAGTTATGGTAGTTAAACTATAAATTTTAACTGAGGTCTGTGGGGAGGGTTTTGGTCATGAGCCCCAGGTTACAGTGAGGTCATACTGTGATCACCTTGAGTGGCATTTTGTTGGAAGTGGGGGAAGATAAGGGACAGGCTCAGGACAGGCTTAGAGACAGAGTGAAGGCCACATCAGAGGCCTTTCCGGGTGTTGCTGGCAGAGCCACAGCTGTTTACTGACAGCCAGTTGCTCAAAAAGGCAACTGTGCCAGAGAGAATCCCTGGGCGCTAAAGCCTAACGGACTCAAATGTGAATGAGGGTTAAGTGAGCCTGAGTTGCTCCTATTTGCCAAGAAGATAATTATTTAATACTGATCAGTGTAATACAAGCTAGGTACTAGAACAGGACACAACACCCTGCGTGTATCCACATGCCCAGGCCTTACCCACCATTCAGGTGATTAGCTCGCAGGTCTCTCCCTCCTCCACGCATTCCTGAGAAGGGTGTTTCCTTACTAGTCAGCTGCCATTCATTAACTCTTGTCCTGGAAGGAGCAGTCAAGACGAGGCTGGTCACGCTGCGATGTTCCCTCTGAACCCCGTGCCTTCCATCTTCTCCAACTTTCATAACAGGAAATGACGACTGTCACTCACCAAGCGTAATTCCTGAAGTTGTGTCCCTGTTCCTTCTATTTTCCATAATGCAGATTAGTTACTTTTCTCATTGCTGTGATAAAATATCTGGAAGAAGCAACTCAAAGGAGAATTGATTTTGGCTCGTGGTGTGAGGGCTACAGTCCACCATGGTGTGCAGTGCGCAGTGTTTGGGGCTTGCTTTCATCTGGACAGATCAGAAGCAAAGATGGGTCAGCAGAAAACAGGGCAGGCTGTGACCCCTGTGACCTGCCCCCAGCTGGCCACTTCCCCCAGCTACCCCCTAAGGTTCCACAGTCTCCCATCAGCTGGAAACGTGAGCCCTCTGGTGGACATTTCAAACTCAAAGGACAACATGTAGGGAGATGCCAGTAATTTAATGAACATTTATAGTATTCCAGACGTTTTACACAATTACTGAAAATATGTATAAGCCTGAAAAACATGTGTTATTGGTCCATTTTATATATCTGGAAAACTAAGTTAGTAATTGGCAAACCTAGGATTTAAAAATCCTTTTATAAAATTTCAGAGCCCGTGTTCCTTCTAAAGAATAATAATAACAGTAGTTTGCCAAAGAGTGATATGCCATACAGTGATTCTTACAATTTTTCCATTTCATCTACTGAAGAAAAAGTAAGTATGAGAAACTAAAGAACAGAAAATTTAAGTAACTTGCCTGTATCATTTAGCCAACAGCAGATCCCAGATTTGAACTTGTTTGATCTGGTCACAGACTTTTACTCCATGGGCAACAAAGCCTGCTGGGGTTTTATGGGCATGGTGCCATAAACGGGGTCAACTAAAGTGGAGAGTTACAGGCAATGCGGCCATGGGGAGCTGGGGATAGTGTAGTTTGCAGGTTAAGTGAATCTGACTCTCTGTCTCTTTCCTTTCTAGGTGCCAGCGTCCTCTGGTGCAAGCAGCAAGTCTTCCAGTATGAATACCACAGAAACTAAGGTACGGAGAACCTTCAAGGGTCAGCGTGGGTGAACAGCACTTTAAGTCAGCTATAGAGTAGTTTGATTTTTGAAGGATCTAATTGTTAATCAGTGAGTTATGCATCTTAGGAAACTCACAGTATGTAAGGAAACATTTTCTGACCATTTATAGGGGCCTTTAGAAATTCAGCTCTCTTGGTATTTACTTGAAATGCCATCTTTAGAGGTTTTAATTGTTTTTAGAATGTCTGGGGAAAAATGGGTTTTGTTGTTGTTTTGACCTTGATTAAGTGTTAGAATGGAGCATAATCTTCCTATGTAGGTCCATTTCTTTGGACCTAAGTGAGAAAAGGAATTCATAATTTCTTGCTAACATGGCCGTAATATTTTTGGTAGACATATAAAAATGAGAAAGCTTACAATCAGTGACCATAAGAAACGAAGAAAGAGATGCTGATCATTTCAGGTGCTTTCTACAATGGGTGTAGTGTGGGGTGCTGTCTTATTGGCAAACTTCTGTTAGGCTGCATTTGATATTTAATCTTATTTCTTGGAATTTCAGAAGCAAAAAAATAACATTCTCAAGTGGGATTGTTACATAAAGAAAGCTTAGTTCTGAGAGATGATTGAAACTCCCCTAATAGTTACTATCTCCAGCTATTTCATAGGAATACCACAGAGTAAAAATTAAAGAGTAGATGTTTTCAAATTCTCCCAACTCATTCATTTGTATAAACCAATATTTATAATGCCGTTAAGAGCTACCAGCTCCATATTGTTAAATTGCCTTAAGGTCTCCAGAACATGTTTACTTTCTGCCTTTTCCCTGTCACGGTTTCCCATCCCAGGGGTTTGTGGCATCAAAAACAGTGTCACTGGGACTCTGTGGCCTCACCTGAATTAGAACACCACAAATATTTGAAAACAAACTGTTTACCTACACACTTATAAGTGTCATTTAGAATTCAGTTTAGCTTTAGAATTTATATTTCATTGAATATTTTATTTTAATATTTTACATCTTTATTGATTTTTCAATCACATTCAAAATATACATTACATGACCTACGTATGGCATGTGAGTAACATAGAAGTTGTCACTAATGAAACCATTTTTAGAAATGATTTATCACATTTATGGTGCTAGGGACTGAACTCAGGACCTTGGGGTTTCCTGTGTGGTAGGTAAAGTCTCTACCATTGAGCTGCATCCCCAACTTCTGCCAATCTTATCTTCATCTTCAAAGAATGAAGGAAGAGCATGTAAAAACCAAAAATAAAACAAGATGTAATCTCACTGGATTTAGAACCAATGGATAGTCAGAAGTGCAGTGCTTTGTATGAATTCTTTTGAGTCACTTAACTTGTTGCCCAGTTCTCTTCCCGTGTCTCAGCATGAGCGCTTGTCTCAGTGTAGCCTGTTTTCCAGAGCAAATGTCAGCAGTCCTCAGGCATCGCAAAGTATTAGTCATGACAATTCTCGGGAGTCCAAAGAAACTGTGGGGAGGGAGGAACACAGGCAATGGAAGAGAGGGGACGGGAGATTAAAGTAACATGGGGGCCACTTTGGGTCTTAATTTATCTTGACTCTGTATATTTCATTCCCACTATTCTCAATCATCCTTTCTTCATGAGCTTCTGATGCTTGACTCAGTTATCACACTAGCCTCCTCTTGGGGATTTTTTGGAGTTTGAACTTGGTGAACTTATGTCTCCAAATATTTTGAACTTTTAAAGAAAAGATGTCAACTCGAGAAAATATTTGTACCAAGTCTTTGCCTTTAAAATAAGTTAGGCTATCTCTGAATGAAGGGGGTGATATGTCTAGGTATAGGCTCTATACCCCTTCCTCCTGGAGCATTAGAACGGCCTCTCACACCGCTGAGTATAAGCTGGAAGGTAAACTAATTTCTAGAAGAAATTCCTGAGAGGCATTATATAGATGCTAGGGCCAGATGACATAGCTCGAAATGCCACCCTTTCTGTGATGTTAGATCTGCATTCTTTGCTTCAGTTTTCTTGTGGGTAGAAAGTGAAGGAAAATGGTGATAGCATCCATTTCAGTAAGCAAACATGGCAATAATTTTAAATACTGTCCATTTCAAATGCCCACTGTGAGTAAACTGCTGGCCAATATAGAGAGATCATCGAGCACATCAGCACACCTCTCCAGTCCTATCAAAAGTGTCCTTGGGAACTTATTTAGCTTCTTTTACCTCAATGTATTCCCTGAAAAATGGGTATAGTGATAGTACTTCTCTGATCTTCAAGCAGCAAGTGAGTTGATTATGGTAAAGCTCAGATAGACCCCATGCCTAAGAGGTGGTTGATGAACTCTCACTAGCTCTTACTGATTATTATCAGAATTATGTTGAGTGTCGCCACCACCAAAATTCATTGTAGTGATTACTGATTTGTGAGCATGCTGCATTTCAGGAGAATAATCTGAATACCTCGTCTCAATCATAGTTTAAAGTTCTCCCAAGCAAAACATTGATTGCCAAATTAGAAATTAGAAACAATAAATTCAAATCACTACTATAAAAGATGGCTTATTTTCTTGGTAATCATTTAACAGATTGCAATTTGTAAACAAAAAAACCCCACAAATTTTAAAACCCTTTAAAAACATTTCCTTCATTATCAACCTTGATTCCCCCCCCCAAACATTAAGTGTATTTGTATGACTAGGAGTCTTGAGTAAGTAGATACCTTCACTACTGAAGTACAAGATATGATAAATTAAGAGGCTATTGACTTAGCTTCTTCAGATAACAAAATGCAAAAACAGAAGTTTGTGCTGGCACCATTAAGCAAGCAAGAGGAAAAAAATGTGGCAGAGGCATTAGGCTTAATTTGAAATTGCTTACTTTGAGAAGTTTATAAATCAACTTGTATTCTTGATTTGTGTCTTATCTATATCTAAATTAGATGCATATATTTATAGGGATTTTTTTTGTCTATCTGGTTTTTCCACAGGTAACTTTTAGTTGGGTAAAACTAAAACGTTACATGAAAAGTATTAAACTAAATGAAATTCTTCAAAAACCTTAGAATTTTAGGTTATATCTCCATGCACAGGACTATGATATGAGCTAAATATTTACAAAATCATTTACTGCTGTGTGGAATGTCAGAAAATGTATAATGACACTTGGAACTTTTTTTTAGTTATAGCAGATTTAAAAGAATATTACTCAGCTTTGTCACACAGAAGGAAGGGGAAGGAAATGAATTAGAAGTAAATTTTAATAATGAAAATTTTCACAGAGAAAAAAAACTTTAAACCCAAACCAAAATATTTGTTTGGGACTTGAGTGTTTATGTACTTATGTCTCCTTGGAGTTCCATATATATATATATATATATATATATATATATATATATATATATATATATATATATATATATATATATGTGCATTGAAAACATCTATCTGGTGGGTAAGAGGAATGGACCTTGACATACACATTTGAGCCGATTGTGTAGATGGACTTATTATTACCCTTGGGGCTATGCTCTTACATCAGGCAATTCCAACCGACAAACAGACGGAAGGACCACATCCTCATCACAAGAAAAGACACAGAAAACAGGTGATGGGGTTCACTGCGCTGGGGCAAATCTTAACTAATGGCGACTCCAGCCACTCAGCACACGCTCAGTTCCAGCTCACAGTCTTCTGTCACGCCTTGGCCCTGGCTCCCATCACAAGCTTCCTTTAAGTTACACTGCCCATCACCACATTCTGGCTGCTTTCTGTGCCCTTGACTCTGCCGCGGCTCTGCTGTTTCATGCTTTCAGCCCAAACCTGTGGCAAGTCATCTAGGAATCAGAAGATCTGGTTGTGACTTTGAAACACAGGACCCTTGGCTTTGAGGAATAAAGCCTTTTATGTTATGTTTTGGTGCACATAGCAAGATATAAAAGGTAAATTGCCATATGAAGAGTAAGAGCAAAACACTAACTAGTGTGTTTACATGTTAATCTAAAAAGTCCAGATTCTAAGAAAAATCATAGTTTATAGTGACATCAAAATTATCTTTTGAGCTTGCTTAGTTGAAGAAAATCTATTGTAATCTTGATAAACATTTTTATTTTCTTACATCATTTTGTCTTTCTTTTTGATTATTTTTTTTTTCTGCATTTAGGCTGTGAAAGCAGAAACTGAGAAGTCACAACCAAGTAAGGTAAATAATTCAAATCTGCTGGGATTTTTCATTTCATTTTAATAATAATGAATAAGCAGCTTCCTACACTGTTCTAGGGTAATGGAATTTGTCAGATATTTCGAATGACTTTGGACTATCCTATCAAGTATAATTGCATAGAATAAACATAAAACATTTTTAACATTAAGTCCATGCATTGTTAAAAGTATCGAATATTTTATTGACAAACTTGTCTTTCACAAGGCCCATTATTCAAATCTAGCTAAATAAGTAAAGAAATATTTGTTTTACTTGAGAAAGAGAAAGTATGGGCATGCCTGCCACTACAAACTCCAGATGCATGTACCCCCTTTTGCATCTAGCTTTCTGTAGGTACTGGAGACTTGGAGTTCATGCTGTCAGGCTTTGCAGGCAAGCATCTTTAGCCACAGAGACTATCTCTCTAGTCCCCAAGTCTAGATTTTATATGTGATACTTTTTTTAAAAAGAGAAACAAGAGGAAAAGAACAAAAGATAGCTAGTATCCAGTTATAGTTCCCATGAGACATTGAGAGCAGTGTGTGTGTGCTGAACCTTTACCCTAGATCCATAGGTGACAATTTTGACACTTCATATCCAGGTTGATGGAGCTGGTAATCAGTTACTCAGGCTCTTTCCCTTGCTGTTCTGACCAAGGCAATCCAGATTGACAGCTTGCTGTCTCCATATACCAGTGGATCCCAGGGGTATCTTTGGCTGCATAAATCTTTCTCTGCAGTAAAGAGCTGCACTGTATTTTTTCAAGTGTTTAAGCAAATACTTACATAAGGCCTTGAGAATTCCAGCCAGAAAGCAGAGATTTTGGGAGTGAAGTATTAGTATGGGAAACATAGGTGAAGGGGAGGTCATGGGGTGAAAAGTGAAGTTGATCTTCAAAGGCCTCTTGGTTGAGAGTGGTCTTTGCATATTAGATTCTAGAGGGACGATTTGACAAGGGGCTAGAAATTGTCTTCTATTCAATATTTAAATGTTTTTAGTTTGTCTACCAAATGTCGAAAGAATTGAGTTTCTGGTCAAATGGTTTCTTATAAAATAAAATTTTTAAAAAACCTCATTACATCCTATGAAAGGATACTTTCAAAAATTAATTTATAGAATGGGATGCCTTGATCCTTTCAGATTTCTGTGGATAGACTGACAGTAACTAATAAATTGATCTAGTGAATTGTGAAAGCATCCAGAAATTAAGAGAAACATGTTTTTGAAAACATCTTTGTAGAAGACACATTCAGTGTTTCCTTGTTCTCATAAGAGTACCAGTGAGACAGTTCGTTGGGTTACTGTCAGCCAGAGAGCCGGCTCCTCAGAGAGACACAGTGATTTAAATGAAATTTTATTCTTGGAACTATTTAGAAATATTCTAACATTCTAACATGATAATTGACTTTTTAAATACACTTATTTATTTGCAAAGAGGGAGGACAGGAGAGAATGGGTGCACCAGAGCCTCTAGCCACTGAATTGAATTCCAGATGTGTGTGACTCTTTGTGCATCTGGCTTTACATGGGTACTGGGGAATCTAACCAAGGTCATTAGGCTTCACAGGCAAGTGCCTTAACTACTGAGCCATCTCTCCAGCCTGATAATTGATTTTTTAAAATATTTTGAAATTAACAGCCATCTGTAGTTCATGAGAAAAAGTCCCAGGAAGGAAAAGCAGAGGAACACACAGAGGTAAGATGTTATCACTAAGACTTGAAACTATAAAGTGATGTCTTTGGGAGAGCTGTAATTAAAACCCCTCATTTAAAACTAATTCTGGCCAGGCATAGCTGATTTTTTTTTTTCAGCTTAAATAGTGCCACCATGTGGTAATAGCTATTTTTTTTTTTACAATTTATTCAAGGGATTCTTGCTGAATTTAGTACTTTAAATTTCTTACCTGAAGTGAAAATTTATCATATTTACCTCATAATAATTGAAAACTGCATAATTACAAACCACAAAAAGTACAACTGTTCTATAGCTTTGTCTTACAAAATATCCATATTATGTTTGAAACTATCATCATGCTAACAGTATGTGTGCACATACATGTGTCCTTTCAGCCCCAAAGCCTTCCCAAGCATGCATCTGATAAAGGAAATAAACATACCCATAAAGAAAAAGCAGCTTCCAGATCAAATGAGCAGCTGGTGTCAGAAAAATCCAGAGAACCGAAGGTAAATCTAGCAGGTGGATGGATATGAAATCACCGACATTTACTCGTCTATGCACATTGAAGGGCTTCACTGAATATACTTTGTATTTTAATGCTAAAATTAGGTGCTGTTATTTCATTGGTTTTGCAAGTAGCACTGTAAGAACTTGGGCTTATGAAACAGCTTAGAAAAACATTAGCCTTCTCGCACTACTAAGCAATGACCAACCATGAGTGACTTCAAGACAACAGGCTCTGATGATATATATCAAGCAGAAAGTTTTGAATCAATGCTGCCTCCTGGGACCCCTCTGAACTTGGGCTTGGGAGACCAAAAGTACCCTGCTTACATTCATGTCCAGATATTCTCATTCTCTTCTCTTGGTTACGCCAACTGATCTTGAATTCCTGCCTCAGCCTGCAAAGCAGTGGGGAGGACTCTAGGCATGCACGTCATGCCTACCTTTATCTACTCTTCTGCATGGAAGTTTTAAGTGTTTTCAAAACTTTTCGGAGGAAGAGATAAAGTAATAGAACCCAAACAAAGACATTGACTCTGTAACTCTATACATACTTAATGGCAGTCAGCTGGCTCCCCCAAGGAAAAACATCTATGAGAAGTAGTTCTTCACTGAGAGTCTTTGGAAGATTAAAAACTAGGCCTGCTTCACAATCTGTGTTGTATCAGAGATCTCAAATTTATGACTTAGCATTTAAATGCAGCCATATGTGTGTTTGTTTGACTTACAATGTTGTTAACATTTACTTTTTTGAAGCAGTGTTGGGGTTTTATTAAAGGTATTTTAATGTAGACTTTAAACATGGGGATTAGGAAGAAGGTTGGGTACTCAGAAAGAAAGACCAAAGCAGCCCAAAGCATGGGTGTGGGCTTCTCAAATAATAGTTGCAGAAAGTAAGATGAACCCAAACGTGGGTAAGGTCTTTTCAGCAGAATCACCACAACAGTTTTTAATCATTTGCTGGCAACTAAAGCTAGTACATTTCACATAAAATCCCAATTTAAAAAAAAAAAATCTCAATTTTTAAAAAATTCAAAAGATTGGGTTTGGGAAGATGATTCAGCAGTTAAAGCCTGGGTCCTGGGTTCTATTTCCCAGCACCCTCTTATAAAACTAGACACAAAAATGGCATAAGTGTTTGGTGTTCATTTACGGTGAAAAGTAAGAGACCCCCTCACCCCAAATGTATAAATAAATCTTTTAAAATCAGAATACCTTGCAAAATGAGTGTCTGGGGCAAGAACTGTCACAGTCATCATACCTGCTTGGGAACTGCAGTTAACCACAGTGCCCCTAGAGCCCACTGAACCAGGGTAGTGTGTCTGCCCCGTTCCTGTGACCTGATGGAATTCTGTAGGCGTTTAAGTACAGCTTTATGTGGTACCCAGCATTGCATCCATGCAAAAGAAACAAGCAAACACTCCTACATCGTGATGCTTCTGAGGGCACCCTGGCAGGTGTCACTGACATTTGAAACTCATGATCTCAGTCAGCGTCTAATCGACTTAGTCCTGTCCATCTTTGATCTCTACTCGCAGACTAAATCACAAGGCACGACTTCTGCTGATGGAGGAAGTGTTGCTGCTGTGACTGCAGCTGCAACATCTGGCAAAGCAGATGACAAGGTGAGCAGCACATGTAAACAGATGTGCCGGGACCCTCTGTGTTTATTGGGTTTGTATTACAAGAAATTTATGCTCAGATGACCTGCCATTGAGTAAAACTGAATGATGTTTATAAGTGAAATTTTGTGAAACAGAGAGCGCATTTAAGGGACATAAAAACGAACAAGATATCATAAATGATTTTACATGTATATGTTCAATAACCATTTATTGGGCACCTGCTATTTATAAGGTGTAGTATTAATATAAAAAATTTAAAATGTGAGTTGCCTTCTAAATTCATAGACAAGGTATAAATCACATGAACTTTCCATGAGCATTGAGTAAACATTACTTGAATATTCACACCAGCTGTCTTGTTACTGGAACACCAACACGCCTTGGGAGACATGACAAACCCTTGCGGCCAGGCCCTGGGAAGCCTTCCTCAGAGCCTCAAAGGAGTTTCAGGTGCTAGCCTGGGAGTGCGAGATGAGAAGCGCTCTATCTTTTCCACACCTAACAACACCGTGTCCTCAATGTGAAACCATGAATAAGGAATGGAAGCAATAAGAGGAAAATAGGAATGAAAATATGAAGTAGTATGCGTGTTTATATTCTTGGTTCGCAAACTGGGAAAGTACAGGCTGCTTGATCAAAACGATCACAGGAGAAAAGTAGGGTACTTCGCCCTGAAGCATTATGCCTCTTCAGGCATTAGGAGACCAGGCGCATTATTCTAACCAAACTCATGTAGACTTCCTATGGCGTATAGACAAAATTTTCAAATGGTTTTCAATAAAAATACAAGACCTTTTTCTTGTGTAATTCCTTGAAATCCCACCTTCACCCCAGTGATAAGGTATACCTAAACATAGTGGTTTGAAAATGAATAGATTTTTATAACAGATGTTAGAACAGTTTTTAACATGCAATCAAAATTGGAACTTTTCTGCTAGCTAGAAGTTAGCCTTGTTTCTATGAAAGCATGGTTCAGTCAGGAGAGGCTGGGTTTGAAATCTGATGCGCACAGCCTTGTGTCTGGAACTTGCAGCAAGTCTCATTCCATCTTACTCGGCTGCTGCTTCTCCCACTCAGTAGAGATGGATCAGCTGTGCGGACCGTATTATTTTAGTGTGTTGCAAGTTTGAAGCTCTGTGAAGCTTTGTGTTGACTCTGCAAGACATGCTAGCTGCAGGCTGCATTATGTAGTGTTGGAGAGAAGGTGAAGTGTATGGGGCTATAAATCAAGGTAGATTAAGAGAGACCCCATCAAGGAAGCTTCCATAAACAGTGAGGAAAGGATGGCATTACAGTTACTTTTGCATTGCTGGCCAAACACCAGACCAAAAGCAGCTTATGGAAGGAAAGGGTTTATTTCAGGCTTACATATTCCAGGGGAACCCCATCAGTGTTAGAAACAGCTGATTCACTTTCATAGATCCATGGAGAGACACACCACCAACAGCCAGCACCATAAAACAGCCAGAGCTCAAACTGCTTTCCACATACCTTAGGGCTGAACTTAAGATCCACTCCCAGTGACATACCTCTGTAAGTGTTATAAGGGCTCAAGCTGCAAGCCTGAGTCTATGGGGCCATACATTCAAACCACTAGAAATGGATTCTGTCTAATGCAAGGAACCTGCAGGGTTTTGAGAGAGTAGTTCTCTTTTGAGTTAGGCACAGAAAAACAACTGGGATTTCTTGTAGCCATTTCAAGAAGTTCTGAAGTTTTAGATATGTTCTGGATACCAAGTGCTCCAATGTAGGGCAGCATTAGAAGGTGAGGGATGGGGAAGTAAGGCAAAAAGACAGGTTAAGGCCGCTGGGAAGAATGCTGGGGTGAGTTCGTGGGTAGAGGCAGGAAGGCAGAGGGTTGCTCAGAGCTCTTTTAGTAGTACTGGTGAATCATGGTGTAGATAGACTAACTCGGGTCTGTGATAGAGGATAGTCAGGAGACATGGCAGACGTAACACCTTCAGGCGTTAGATTAGGGTAGGCTTAAGGGGATGAATGTAAAACCTATGATATCCTGCAGCTTTGGAGTCTGATTGAAGTGGGTTGATAACCCTGACAAAAGGCAAGACAGGTGCCCCAGCACAAGGTTTTGGAGGTGCTTACTGTGTGTGTGCCTGCTTGCATGAGGACGTGGTGCTTTGCAGTCTATCCCTGAGCCTCTGGTTACAAAAGTATATTGAGGAATTATGCAGGTAGGAAAATAAATGTGCTGACTTTGGACAGATACAAGTTCAGTGCTTGACAGGTCCAACGAAAGATTCAAGGCAATTAAAATATTATTCCACATATGAAGGAATAGATGGAAGAGAATGAAGAGAGTAAGAGGGAGAGACATGAAATAGAAAAGAACAGAAAGAGAAGGTGAGAAAGAGGAGTTAGGTGGGGGAGAGAACATGAGTGCAAATCTTCATAAGGTAGAAGTTGAATCCTGGGAAAGGTTTCAGCTGCCCCAACTCTGGATCAAGCCTTCACATAATAATCACAGTGATTACTCACTTTGCAGTTAATTATATGCCAAGCACTTACATGGTACTTATCAAGTATAAAACACTGGTTTTCATGCTTTACTGCATTAATTTATCTCATTCTCGTAACATTTCACACACCACTTCACACATCCAAGGGACAGAAGTGACTTGGCAAGTCACAAGCATGTCCCTACTGGTGTACAAATGCAGGCAGGGTGGTGTGTGTTCTGACACATGGTTCTAATAGTCTTAAGCCCAACAACTTTACCCACTGAGTTTCCACCAAGCCCTGACACTAGCAAAGGATTTTGGAAAGAACTGTCAGCACCGAGGAGAAACATACAAGATGTGTACAGCTAGTGACCAAGCAGAAGAGATGTAGCAGGTGTCAGAACAAGTGTGCAAGCATGAGAGCAGCTGGGAGAGATGAGGAATGACAAGGTGATGTTCCCAGGATCAGATCTCAGGGATTCAGTCTGGATAAAAGCATGCAGTTTGCAGATTGGGAAGCTACGAGCACCGTTTGAGAGAGGAACTTCAACAATGGGAGAGGAGGAGAATCTAAACTTAGAAACTGAGGAAAGAGCAAGCACACAAGGCAAGAGATAGGATGTTATTAATGAGAGGGAGTAATGACCCACAGAACAGTAGCTAAATAAAGAACTCATGTGGGTTACAGAGATTGGCAGTGGACCCAGGAGAAGCATGATGGGGGAAGTGGCTCAGTCCTGGATTGTGGTTCTACCCTTCTGTTTATCCCTAGGACGATCACCCAATCACTCTGAGCCTTGCTTTCCCATCACAAATGGGATCAATATCCAGGGGTCAATATATGATCTATGCTATTAATATTAGCATGTATTCAGCCTAAAGTATTGTAATAGTTTCATTTCATAAATGTGTGTGAATGAAGCTTTTATATCTTTCTCAACTCCCACCAGAAAAAAGAAAAATCATTAACTTCAGCTGAACCAGTTGGAATCAAGCCTGATAAATCATCTGGAAAGGTATGCAGGTCACACTACACTTCCACATATCAGATAATTTCTGTTTACAGATATCTTAGAGCAAGTGGGTGAACAACAACAACCAAACTCAAAAGAATAAAATCCAGAAAATTCTTTATTTAATAGGCTCTCTCTTTGGTAAAGTGCTGTCTAGAGATTTTGTTGGAATTCTTTGTGTAAATCTCTGGAAAAGTATTGATAAACATCAAATTCCAAACTCCATGTTGATTATGACATGATCATAATTCTTTGTATTTTTTCCTCTTTCCTTTTTCCTTTTTAGCTTTCAGTGTTTTGGTTTGGCAGCTTTAATGAGCTTAGATATTTGTTCTTGAAGTTAATTAATGACTTTGTGATTCTTACTTGAATGTGGTGTTTTATCTTTCCAGCTTTGGGTCCTAGACAAAAAAAATAGATCAGCATTTTAAATATATTGAAACGTGGAAAAATCTAGTGCATTTAATAATAATCTGTGGTTTAACAAAATCAGTGAAATATGTTAACAAATAGCGTTTAAATATCTGTCTCTTTGATTTTCAGTCGGGCATGAATTCTGCTTTGGATGACTTGATTGACACGTTAGGAGAACCTGAAGAAACTAATGATGACAACACACCATATACTGGACCAGTTGTTCAGGTATGCTATTGAGTATCAGCAAACATGCATCCTCAATGTATAGGAGAGAAAATAAAACATACCTGTATTAGTCAGGGTTCTCTAGAGTAAAAGAACCAACAGAATGAATTGTAGTTAAAAAAGGGGGGGTGGATTTATTGGATTAGCTCATGGCAGTCCCACAATTGCAGTCTGCAAGCCCAGTAGTCAAGGAACTAGTAGCCATTCAGTCCACATGGCTGGATGCCTCAGCAGTCCCAATCCAGCACTGAGAGCTTAAAGGCTACCTGGGGAGCTGCTGGTCTTCAGTCCAGGTTGGAAGGCTGAGGAAGGCTCTTTCCAATGCCAACGAAGAGATACATGACAAGCACCAGCAGCCAGGCAGACAGAGAGACAGGAGAGACAGAGATTTCTTTCCCCTTTATATAGCCTTAGGGTGGGATCTTACAACCCCATTCCAGACTTTTTGGCTTCCTGAGTCTCTGGAATTTCCTTCCTGCACTGCCCTCCCAGGAAGGGATGTTCATTTCTAGCTTCCCTGGGCTTCCCTAATCCTGCCCCATAATCACTGAGAGGGTGTCCTTCCTGAGAATAACATCAGAGACCCACCCAAGATAATTTAAAAAATCAAATTGACAACAAAACCTTACCATCACAAATCCACCCCTTATCAACTTGACATCAAACCATATTTCTGTATATCATACCTAATTTCTAAATAAAGACAGTAACAACGTCATAATTCTATCTAACATGATATAACTATTCATGTACAACCAGAAAGGCATAATTTTCCCCAACACAAGGTCTCTTCCCTATGAGTTCTATAAAATCAAAACAAGTGACATATTTTTAACATATATTGACAACAGAGTAAACATTTCCAACTTCTATGAGGCGTAACAAGAATGGACCAATGCAAACTCAACAACCCCTTCCACCAGAGTCCTCCTCCAGAGAGACTCTTGAGGGAGGGAGTCTTGGCCATGTGGAAAGAACTGGTGAAACATTTGCATACAGTTTTGATCATCAGAGAACAGGATAATATGCAGTGCTTCATAATGGTGAAAATGGGTCACTCATGTATCAACATGGATAGGTTACACAAATCAGAATTTGGAATTAAAAAATTACAATGATACATAGAAAATGATACTATTTGTCTAGCATTTGACAATATGAAATGTAATGTATGTTGTTTATGAATTTCTATGTGCATGATATTTTAAAAACATGCCTCACTTAAACTGCTTGAGGGCAATAAAATTATGTTTCTTGGTATTAAAAATGTGCCATAGATTAGATGAAAATATCTTTTAAAAGATGTAACAATGCCGAGCATGGTGGCATGCACCTTTAATCCCAGAACTCTGGAGGCAGAGGTAGGAAGACCGCTGTGAGTTTGATGCCACCCTGAGACTACATAGTGAATTCCAGGTCAGCCCGGGTTAGAGAGAGATCCTACCTCGGGAAAAAAAAGAGGAAGAAGAAAAGAAAAGATGTAACAAAGGATTGATTTCTAGAGTTTATAAAGGGTAAAAGAACACAGAAAGATAATAAACAGTGATGGAGGAGATGAACTTAAGGTAGAGTGGAAGTTTTAGGAGACTATTAAATATGAGTACATAGAATTGGAATTTCAGTGTTGTCTTAAGTTATTGCTTTTTAATGATGTATATTCATCTCAATAGTTCCATATAGTAGTATTAATAATGGAATGGTACTTTGGTTTCATATAACATTTGCATAACATCTCAAATGTGTGATTTTTCTTCCAGGATCTCATAGATTCTGCCTACATTGAGCCACTGGGTATAAGAGACGAGACTATTCCTCCAGAGTATAGGAAGCTTTTGGCTGTAAGTTATCATTCACTATTTTCTCACCATTTCTTTTTTGGAGTAGGAATTTATATCAGTATCTACCCAGTTGTTACGAATTTGGCAAACTAAATGTTGAGCATCACTAAGCAGCTCACTGTAGGTGTTAGCCTTCTGGAGGTACTAAGATCAAGTACCACAGGCTGCAAGTCTTTATCAACGTAAGTGTATTGTCTCGTGTTCCTGGAGCAAGAAGTCTCCATCATGGTATCAGCTGGGCTGGCTCCTTGGAAGGGCTCTGAGGGAAAGCTCTCTTCTAGGCCTCTCTGTTTTTCTTGTAGACGTTTTCCTGGGTCTCCTCATGTTACCTTTCCTAGCTGGTTTTCTCTGAGCCCAAATTTCCCCTTGCCATATGACACCAGTTCTACTGAGGTGGGACCCACACTAATGGCCTCACCTCTATAGGGCTGTGAAAAAGAGTGGTATCATTGGTTAAAATTCTGGCTCATAGTTGGAAGTTTGTCAGGACATCCATATAGTTCTGAAGTGGGAGGAAGCCAGAGTTAAAAGACAATTGAGAAAAAATCCTGCAAGGGAGGGAGGCATGGGGCAGGCAGTCTGGAGTCCTCTTGAAACTTTTCTGTAGTCTGAAATTATCTCAAAACAAAAAAAATCAAAAACTTAAGAAATGACAATTGGAGGCATTGTGTGTTCATGAATGGGAGCATAAATATGAATGGGGAAGACTGTAAGAGTGTTTCACAACAGGAGTCATTTAAATGCTCATTCCCTGAAATCCTTTCACCAGATAGGAAGAAGGCCAGAGAACTGCTCTGAAAACCACCTTTCCAGCCTGTCTCCCCCACTTAAGTCTCAGCTCCTCTAGTAACCTGGCCCACTGGGTCCCTCCCTTCCTCTGCATAGAGCTTCTCTGGGGGTCACAGGCTCTAGCTCTCCTGGAAGGCATGAGGCACAGGAGCACAAGGATCTCTGAGGCTGGCCTGCAATTTCTAGAAGGTTCCTAAGACTGTTAGGACCACAACACAGCTGTGACTGTCTGGAGGCTGTGGGCTCACCATCTCAACCAGAGTTTTCACAGTCATACAAAAGGTCCCATTCTGAGGCCTGAAGGCTGGGGTGTCAACGTATGAGTGGGAGGGCAAGCACTTTAGTTCATCCTAGAGCGAGAATACATTTTGCCAATCATAAGAATTAGTTTTACTTTCTCAACCTCTTCAAATTAAATTTTTGTTTCAGAAAAATGAAGGGAACACAGGACCTCCTCCAGACTCCCCGGTGAGTTTTCAGCAATGTGACTACATGTCGGTCCTTTAGACAAAGGGAAGATGGTTCAGTGGGTAAAAACACTAGTGCGGTTAACATACTTGTTACCCAGCACCGAGGGGTCCCAGACAGGAATATCCCTAGTGGAACCAAAACCAAATGGGGAGCTCCATGTTCAGTGACAGGCTCTGTCTTGGGGAAATGAAGTGAAAGAATGAAAGCATGAAAGAGGGGATACCCAGTGTCCTCCTCTGGTCTCCACACAAACATGTGCACAGGGCATATACAATACCTGTATACATGCCATCCATAGTACAGAGGGGGGGGGGAAGAGCCTCTCCTTCTAAGCACAGTCTTCCATAGGAATTGTCACAGCAATGGCTCTTTAGTAGCAAAGGAATGCAAGGCACATTCTTGCTTGGCTTTCCGCTGTCACCATCTCTGTTTGTTTCTGTAGAAACCCATGGGGCAGGATGATGCTATAGATGCCTTGTCGTCCGACTTCACCTGCAGTTCTCCAGCCTCGGGTGGAAACCAACCAGAGAAAGAGGTATTGCTTTTTTTTTTTTCTTACTACTTTTAAGGAAAACTTCCTGGAAGTTATCTTTTACCTGTAAAGAATGACATTTCATTCTGGGTATTACAATTCAATTCCCTTCATCTCTGCATCTAAGCCTTCCCTATCTTTATTTTTCAGAAATCTACAGGAGAGGTTCTGAAAGCTCAGTCAGCTGTGGTATCCAGAAGTGCTGCTCCACCCCAAGAGAAGAAAAGGAAGGTGGAAAAGGTACTTTCTTCTTCCAGTCAGTCATCAGGGCCCGGCTGACAGCAGATATGTTCCGAGCCTCATCTTCCTTATGTGGGATAATTCCCCAAATCCTCATGGCGGGGAGTGAATTTCCTCCCTTGGGTCTGTGTGGGATAGTGAGGTCTGTACTGATCATCTCTCTGCAAGCAAGCCTGTGTGTTTTATAAATCCAAGTCTTCTTGGTTGTGGTCCAAGACAACCTCACCATTACAACACCCAGAAGGCCAGAGACTAGAGAAATTTCACTCTGGGAGCATAACCTCTTAAGTTTGAGTTCCTGAAGGAGTCTGGGTCTCACGGATCATTGGAGGGCTGTTATCACAGTGGTTTCTGTCCATTTCTCCTATATAGTCTGCTATATCTAACTCACAAATTCTATGTCTGCTATGTCCTATACTCTGCTATAATATAACTCACAAATCCTGAAACCCAGCAGCTCTGGTGGATGGGGGTCAACGGGGGGGGGGGGGGGGGGGGGAGGGGCAGGCAGTCCAGATAATATGAAGAACAGTTTCTTTCTGAACTGCCACTTCTCCTGTGCTGGGCTGAACGGTTTATTTTTATCTGGTTGGCTGGGGACAGTGGTGAGTGCCACACCCTGAAGTTGGGAGTTCCTATAGCCATGAGCCATTGTGCATTCGGGGAAGGAGCTTTGCTGGTTTGCTGAAGGACAGGGCTGTCAGAAGACACTTTCCTGATGTACTTTTAGTAAAGCAGGGGAGTGAAGGTTTACTTACGTGCAGCTTTTATTTTGATTATAATGTAATTGGTATTATCATATTTCTTGCTTGCAAATAAGAGGTGGCATGTACACTTGATAGTGTTGTTGCTATAGAAACGTGTCCTAGCCCAAATTTTCATTCACCGGTGAGTTCTTTTTCCCATTCTTTTTCTGCTTAACTTTCAAATATGATTGCCTACCTATCAATGCACACTATAGTTTACGTTTTTAAAATGTGTATTTCACAAATAAGAACGTGGTTTGTTTAGGCTCTGAAGCTGTGTTCTCTCTTTTTCTTGTTGTTATTCTCTTTGTTCATGCCCAGAATTTTTCGTTTTTAACAGGATGCCATGAGTGATCAAGCACTTCAGGCTCTGTCAGATTCACTGGGCACTCGGAAACCAGACCCTGAGCTCGACCTCAGCAAGGTTAAGGAAGTCAACGAGGTACTCACCTTGAAGTCCATGTACAAAGCCTATTAGTCTGCAGCTGATAGAACTGTGACTGCCAGGTGTTTAGAATTCTTATGTGGCCTTTACTTTGTTAGAATTCAAGATGAACTGCTCCTCCTTCTAGTCTGGTTAGCTTAGATATTTATTGCTGGGTAATTAGTAACTAAGAGAGAGATTTGATATTTTTGTAAAGCAACTACAATTTTAATATTTAAAATGAAAAGCAAGCCTACTGATAAAGCACTTGCCTGGCATGCACAAGAACCTGGGTTCATGCCTTTCATGCCTCAGTGCCATGAGTGAACAGAAACTTTTTGGCAAGTAGGTTGGTACATGTCTGCAATTTCAGAATTTGGGAGACTGTGGCAGGAGGATTGTGAGTGCTAGAACATGGTTCGACTTTGACAGAAGAAAGAAATAAAGAAAGAGAGAGAGAGAGAGAAAGAGAAAGGAAGGAAGGAAGGAAAGAAGGAGAGAAAAGAAAGAAAGAAAGAAAGAAAGGAAGGAAGGAAGGAAGGAAGGAAGGAAGGAAGGAAAGAAGGAAGGAAGGAAGGAAGGAAGGAAGGAAGGAAGGAAGGAAGGAAGGAAGGAAGGAAGGAAAGAAGGAAGGAAGGGAAGAGAAGAGAA
The DNA here is from genome assembly GCA_004024765.1 of Zapus hudsonius. Classification (NCBI taxonomy): domain Eukaryota; kingdom Metazoa; phylum Chordata; class Mammalia; order Rodentia; family Dipodidae; genus Zapus; species Zapus hudsonius. Next base: position 32,921 of record PVHP010003750.1, read on the forward strand.
GACGAAAGAGGAGAAGCAAGGAAGGAAGGGAGGAAAGGAGGGAGAGAAAACAGAAAAAGAAAGGACGACTGGAAGAGAGGAGTAAAATAAGATGAACAGTAATCTCCTTTGCCAAAGCTAAAGTGGCCTCTGACTGAACAAGATAGCAGGAGGTGGCGGCCTGCTGAGGAGGAGTGGGGCTCTCTCTCAGGGATAGTTTTAGACCCTGCTGGAGGGAGATGGCTGTGGAAGAGAGGGAGGATCACTCTGGGTGAGAGGTGGAAAAATTATTGAAATAAAGTCAAGCAGCAACCACGCTAACCCTTGGTATGTGAAGTTGGCACATATTTAGAGCACAGTGCCCATGTGTGTCTCACACCCTCCAGGACCTGAGCCAGTGGTGCCAGCCGAGCCAGCTTGTCTTTGGCATCGAACTTTGATGGCAAGTTGTAGTTTGTGTTGACATTTCTACTGGCTTCTCTGGGTGGAGAGAGAACAGACAGCAGTGAGTGCCTGTAGCTTGGCTGGGGAAGATGACCTGGCTTCAAGAGCTCCACCCATCAGCTCAGAGGACAGGAGCAGTCACAATGCTCTTGTCTCTGATGTCACTTCCTGTTCCAGGTTGTTAGGGTAGGGCAGTCCCCAAGACTCCCAGAACTCTGCCTGAGTTTGAGTTGGCCTGGGTCCCCAATGGGCCAGTTTCTATCTTCTTCCACTTTTTGGGATGGCTCACCGGTCACAGTATGGCATGAGAAGCTTTCTAACAGAGAACACAGGGGAGCGGGGGAAATGATCCCTGTCCTCCATGACCACGTATGTATCAGGAAGAACGAGGGCTTGTGTTTAACACTCTGCGAGGTATGCATTACTTGCAGGAGACAGAGAGGAGCCAGTTCAAGAGAGGGTGGTCTTGGTGGTGCCCTGGACACACCTGAGAAGGCTGGCTGAGTTGTGGTTTCATCACCTGGGGAATCTATAACACTTAGAGTGATTTAATAAGACATTAAATATGAGGAGAGAAAGTACAACCCTGATGGACATCTCAAGACAAAAGTTAGAGTGACTGAATCTAGCTATGGAGGTACAAAATAATGTGACATAAAAGTAACTTGTAAAGCAGCGTAGGTAATTACTTTAGGGAAGCGTATGAATGTATTCACTTTCCTTTAGGGAACCTTAAGTAGCAGTAAACTAAAATTCTAATAAAATAACACTCTTAACCATTAGTCATGCATAAAGTATAGCTATTTCCTAAGAAGATCTTTGCATTTTCTAGATTCTTAAGGTGAATTCACAGAGCCTCAGGGGGCTTCCTTATAATCTGAGCAGTCTAAGGGAACACTTCCATCCTGCAGGAGTTCATTGCCACCTCCTAGCACCTCCTCTCTTAGGGAGTATCGGTATGAACTATGGAATATTCAGAGAAAAGGACTGTGCCTACTTACAAGTATTATAATGTATTATACCATAATATAAATATTTATTTAGCATATAATTAATATACTTCATTATAAATCCCTCCCTATTTTTAGGTGCCAATATCTCATCTAGTGATTTTTTTCTGTTCAGTAAGCTGTTATTTTTTTCTTTGTTTAGTGCCTACTGTATACAACAACAGTGTGATCATTTAAAAAATAAAATGATCAAACAGGAAAAGAAAGGTCCCAGCCATATGTAACTGTCACTGTCCTTAGCCAAACTATAGTGGGGACAGACTAGAGACCTCACACATCTCTGGACTGGGGACCAGTGCACATCAGAACTTCCTCCACAGTCTGCAATAGGATGAAACTGCAAGTGTGAAAAGAAACAGGAAGTCTTCTCATCCTTTAAGGAGAGCTCTGTAGAAAAATGAATGTATACTTCTGAAACTTAAAGTAGTGTCTGGCTATTAAAAGTGTTTGATAATCTTTCTTTAAAAGAACTAACTAGGGCTGGAGAGATGGCTCAGCGATTAAGGCACTTGTCTCCAGTGCCTAAGGCCCCTGGTTCAATTCCCCAGGACCCACATAGGCCAGACCCACAAAGTGGTGGCCCTGGTTCTCTCTCTCTCTCTCTCTCTCTCTCTCTCTCTCTCTCTCTCTCTCTCTCTCTCTCTCTCTCTCTCTCTCTCTCTCTCTCTCTCTCTCTCTCTCTCTCTGCTTGAAAATGAATAAACAAAATATTTTAAAAATAAATAAATAAAATAAAATAAAAGAACTAACTAGTTAATGAAGAACGCTAATCTCACACTGAGGTTAAGTTGGAATTTGCATAAGTAATACCTTCATGTCCCCCACACATCTTAGCTTGTGAATTAAATCCATGCCTTGGCATCAATATAAATTATTACATATGATAGAAATTTACCCGAGATCATCAGTAGAGCGTTCTAAATGTTGTCTACTAGAAAGCAGTGGTCTACTGTAGAACTGACTTTAATTTCTAAGACATTTGAGTATGTTTCAGTCATCCTGTGACATGCCTTGATGATATTGAAGGGAATCCTTTTTAAAGTTAAAACTAGTTCTCCACTCATAAGCCAACATCTGTGACAACTGCTTCTCTCTTTTCTGAACCGGGTGAGAGAATTGGTTGTGTTCATTTCCTTTCCCTCCTTACATAACTGCCCCATTGGGTAAGACAGACAAAAGCTATTACAATAATTTCTGCTAACTTCTGCACGGTGCTTACTGTCCCTCTAAGGAGCTGATGTTTACTTTTTTCTGGTGAGCCTTAGAAGTCAAAGAGCTAAGGAAGGGTTATCAGCAGCCACATTTTATAGCTGAAGAGGCAAAAGAAAGAGGCTAGGTAGCTTCCCAAGGCCTGGGAGCAGAGCAGGGTACCCCTGGAGTCCTGGTGGGGTCGCCTTTCCTCTCCCCCCAGCTGCCTGCTCAGAGCTGCAGCCCTGTGGTCATGTGGTTAGCATTCCAGACACGTTCCCCTCATTCTGTGTTCTCAAGCACACAAAGGCAGTGACAAGTTCATGCATTATCCAGCTGCCCTCCCTTATTTATTCCCTCTCCATTTTCATCAGGCAAAAGCTAAAGAAGAAAAACGGGAGAAGTGTGGTGAGGATGATGAAACAGTGCCCTCTGAGTACAGATTAAAACCAGCCATGGTAAGGTTTTTGCTGTAGCAAAAAACAGCAGCAGACTGACCTTGCTCCTCCATAGCGTGTGTCATTGTATGCCTACCTTTGACGCCAAAGACACGGCTGTCACACTGGAAAACTCTGGGCCCGGATCCCAAGCTCTCTGCAGCTGAGAGACCAATCCTTTAAGGATTGATTCATCCATAGTAGTGATCATGACAGGGAAATTCCCATGATCTATTTGGGAAGAGAAAGGGGATTAGCAGGTGAGGGAAACACGGAAGGAAGGGAATATGGTCAAAGTTTATCTTCTATGTATTCTATGTAAAATATCATCACTAAATCCACAATTTTCTACAATTAATATATACTCATAAAAATCCTACTGGTTCAAATTTTTCAACTCAGTAATGGTTGATATACATTCTTAGACTTAAAGCAGAAAGGCCAAATTGGGGATAAATGTTTATCTACCTTCTCTGTGGAGAAAGGCATCATAGGTCTTTGAAGTGGTAGGTAAATGAAATTCAGTCTCCTCAGCATTGAGGTAGCTGCGTTTGATTTGCTGGGCGGATGGTGGGTCTTGTAGTTAGGTCATAATTTCCCTTTGGAAGCCATCCTTGTAAACACAGTATGGAAACAACTGTGATTCTTATATGTGACATATCTATGAAAACTCTTATTAGACATCTTCTATATTTTTAAACTTCATAGTCACTAATGCAATAATATTTATTACAAGAAATATATATATATATATATATATATATATATATATATATATATATATATATTCATCCTAGGTTGGAGAATTGAGACTTTTTAAAAACTATTTGGTTTGATGTTTTGAGGTAGTTTCATGTAGCCAAGGCTGGCCTCAAACTCATCTTACAGCTGAGGATGACCTTGACCTCAACTACAGGGGCGCCACATGTGCTACCACAGCTGGCTCAGGAGAATTGAGATTTTTGTTGTTGTTGTTGTTTAAAAAATCATCTTTAACATAGTTGTACCTTTCTTGCCAAAGACCTTTTGTTTCTTATTCTATTGCCTTACCTAATAACAATCTTATTTTCAGGAACTTCTAATAAAAAGTAAACATTCATCACACTTGGAAACTTTTTTTGTTTTGTTTTGTCTTTCAAGGTAGGATCTCAGTCTAGCCCAGGCTGACCTGGAATTCACTATGTAGTCTCAGGGTGGCCTTGAACTCATGGTGATTCTCTTACCTTTGCCACCCTGGGATTAAAGGCATGCATCACCACACTTAGAAACATTTAGATTTTTTAATTTTTACCAGATCTTTATTCTGATGCATTAGAAGAAAATAAATCTAAAACAAATTCACTCAAACATAAGAAAAATAAGCCTTAACTCTCATAGGCTGGGTTTCCTAAAAACAAATTTTATGGGGCATGGAAGATATTTTTTTCATTTTATTTACAATAAATTTTCAATTTCATTTACAGGATAAAGATGGAAAGCCATTATTGCCAGAACATGAAGAAAAATCCAAGGTTGGAAAAATGAGCTTTTTCTGATACTTAAAAAAAAAGAGCAGGAATGTAAAGTATTTTTTTACAGATTCAAACAATGTAAACAAATCACATTTCATCACAGCAGCCCAATACTGAAGAGGGAACCTCTCACATTTACTGTCTGCTGATTCCCAACTCCTTTGCATATATTTAAATGGTTGTTTTTAATTAGTACTAGACCATTTATTTCTAAGAAGCATTCATTGACTATTAGGAGCTAATGCCAAGAGGGCTTATAAATTAGATTATGTTAGCCTTTAACTTAGAATCTGATGTAGCCATAGCATGAAATACTCAGCATTATATTATTAATGTATTAATGTATTTATTACCTTACTTATAGCCACCATCATTTTCCTGTCATTTCTATACAAAGCAATACTTATTCACCACTCTTTCCTCAGCATTATACTAAATGCTTTTTAGCATGAGAAATGAATTGGTCCCATTTTAGAGAGAAAACTGAGGCACAGAGAGCTAATGCTGCCCAAGGTCATACAGCTGGAAAATACCCAGCCCAGGACTCAGGACTCTCGGCTCTCCCCACAGTGCCCCCCTCTCATCATAGGTACTTTTACTTGTCAAAATCTCCACCTGCTGTAAACACCAGCTCCCTAGAAGGACCAAGGGAGCAGAACTTTGCTGGCAGAAACCCTTTCCTTTCCTGTAGGCATAGGGAAGGAATGGCAGGATTTGTTCTCTCTGGTTTATTCCAAAAGTAATTATCAAGTCTTCACTGATAAGAAGAGGAATTTTATTTCAGTAAAGGTTTTCTAACATCGAAGCATTAAGAAGGTTCTAGATAAAAGAGACCATGAATACCTTCCTTGTGCCAATGAAGTTCTATGTCATCTTTATCTCACGTTGATGAATGAAAAATATGCTGTGTATAAGCACAAGTGATCATTTGGTTTTCGATCCTAAATGATGATCTAATCTGTCTTCATCAAGAAAAAAGTACATAACCTATGTTGACTTGTTTTCACAAAATAAAATCAGTTGCTTCATAACATTGAGCGCTTCTTGGATTTGCAGCCCCGGAGTGAATCAGAGCTCATTGATGAACTTTCAGAAGGTTTTGACCAGTCTAAATACAAAGACAAACAACCCACGCCAACTGAAAAAACAGAAGTAAGTTTCTGAAAATATATCTCTACTTGGAGGGATTTAATATTTTTTTAATACTACATTGTGTAAAACCTGTAGGACTTGGTTTTGATGAAGTCTGCCAATGCCCCTTGCCATGTAGGCTTCATCTTGCCTTTCCCAACCCTAACCCTGAGAGTATGCGACTTAAATCCAGCAGTTACCTTCAGGGAAACTGTCAAATCCATGTTTTCCTTTGGGTGCCCGCTCCTGCCACTGGCCATCAGCTCTCACCTCCGCCTCTCTGTGGCCTTTCTTCATTCTCCTCCATATACACCAGAATGTTTTTTTCTGGAGTGGCTCCCCTGCTCCAACCCAGAAGTGCCCCATTCCCTACAGAAGAAGTCCCTGCACACTACTGAGGTGCCCCAGTTTTCCTTGCCCACCAAGCCTGGCCCTGCATCCCTCAACAGTAAGTGCAGGCATCCCCACAATTTTCTCATTCAGCTCCTTCAATCTGAAACAATCTTGCTTTCTAATTCTAGATGTATGCACATTTTACCCTTCCCTTTTTGAAAGAGTGCATTTATTTCTTTTATTTATTTGTGTATGGGTACGTTGCCACATGTGGAAGTCACAGGACAACTTCAAGGTCTCTGTGCTCCACTTTCTTTGAGATAGGGTCTCTGGCCACTGCACATGAACTTCCAGGCTACATTCATGAGTTTTGGCTCCTCCTGCTCCACCTCCCATGGGTGTAAGCACATCGGGATCAGGGATGCATGTGCTACTTTGCATCTGGCTTTATCTGGATACTGGGGAGTTACACCCAGGAAGGCTTTGCAAGCAAGCACCTTTAACTGATGAACTATCTCTCCATCGCTTACTCATCCTTGAAAGGCTCTGCTAAAATACAGCCACCTTTATCTCCTGCTTTTCCCTCCTCTACCCACCGCACCCTCCCAACCTTTGTAAGGGGAATAAGAATGGTACAGGTTCTGTAGCCTAAATAATAACAACAACTGCTCAGATTTGAATTTACTGTGTTCCCAGGTGCTGTGTGTAGTGCTTCACATGCCTTTTTGATTGAGCCCTCAGATGAACCCTTAAGGTGTAGGAACTTTTTCCGTGTTCTCCTTGCACTCATGTGGAAACTGCTGTGGAAATCACAGTAGCCAAGGAGCGTTAATGCATTGATAAACATTCCACTGAAGAAGTATTCAAGACACTCATGCTCACATAGGTGCCTTCAGCAAGGCATCATTGCTTAGTTTTATTAGCCAGGTAGTTCTGCAGTTATTCAAAGTAACTGTTTCTTTCCTCAGACATCGAAGGCCACAGCTACCACCCTGGTGGCCGAGTCTGTGCCTCGGGTCTCCATGTGCAGTATCCAGTCGGCACCACCTCAGCCAGAGTCCTTGGTGAGTGAGTCACCCACTGGACATGGAGAAGGGTCTGGAGAAAGTTCTGTTCTGTTCCTCTCTCTTTCTGCTGAGTATTACTGTGATATTCTTCTGAGAAACTCAAATCAAAAGCTGGCGTAGCTTTTGTACCTTGGGCTCTGGTGTTGAGCTGGGAACTCAGGCTGGATTTAAATTTTTAATTGAATTGCTGCAAGCTGTGTTTCACTTTCATCTTCTAAAAATTCTTTGTAGTTCTGCAACTATTGTAGATAATCCTTTTTATCTTTCCTGCATCTTTCAACAGTTTGACAGAAGCCTCATGCTGCTTTTCTTCTCATCTGGCCTGATGATCAGGCTTCAACTCAGATTGCCTGGATGAGATGTGCAACTCTGCACACCAATCCCAGCAGTCACAAGCAAGCATTGGGAATTCTGTTGTCCTTGAGCCTAGGAATAAAATCTACCACTAGGTGGCAGTACAACACTTTTTCACTCAGCCTTTGCAACACCTTTAACAGATCTTTTTGTACTTAAAACTATGCTAAGACAGATCTAAAGCAGAAAGCCACTTTTTTTTTTTTGCTATGAAATTTCAGTATCTCCTCAATGTGAGATCATAGATTTATTATAAGATTACCGTGATAAAACCGATATCATCCTCTGTTTAACCTCAGTTAACAGTAGAAGCCTGGATATTACGATCTAAGTGAAAACAACACTTTCCAGTACTTTCATGAGTGACACTTATCCCTGGTATGTCTGGTGCATAAGATTTCCATCTATTCATTTCAGAAAGTCCTGACCAAGAAACATTCAATTGACAATTTTAAGAGCCACTCAAGTACAGATCGCAACCCGGTTTGAAAAAGCAAGAGCTAGTCCTATCTTTTGACCCAAACATGCTCTCTTTTCCCTTTCCATCGTGTATGCTCAGTGTTCATCTGTTCATTTTCAACATCAGTGTGACCAGATCTGACTCACAGTGTCGTGAGGGAACACACTTCAACAACTGGACTCTGGGGAGATGATCCTCATTGTGGTGTCAGGACAGTCAGGCCCAGGCCCAGGAGCTAGCTGTGGTCCACTGTGACCAGGAGAAACTCCAGAGCAAAAACCTGGGCCTGTGCTCCTCCCTCAGGAGCCCAGGCTTAGGGATGAAGAATGGGGGAAAGGATGCTCTCATGGACTTCTGAAAACCTTTCCTGAACCATCTGTAGGATGATCTCCAGAAAAACCATTTGTCTTTGTTCCTCCCTTTCAGCTTCTCTTCTCTTCTCTTCTTTATCTTCTTTGTTTCTGAGCCAAACCTTTGTTTCCAGTGCCAACATAAAAGATGCACACTCAATGTTTAATGCAAGAAACTTGTTCTCATTTGTAACAGTTTCTGTTCTCCAGCCATCCATTCTAATGCCAGTGCTAACTCAAGTAATTCAAAGATAATAATATGTAGGCATGCCTTCCTACGTACATGCCTTCCTGAATTGATAGGCATGAGAAAACACCTACTTAATCTACGTCTTGTGTCCTTGCAGAAGGGCAAGGTGCCAGATGATGCTGTAGAGGCCTTGGCTGGAAGCCTGGGGAAGAGGGAGGCAGATCCAGAAGATGGAAAACCTGTGGTAGATAAAGTCAAGGTAACAGCAGCTCAGATACTTCTAGAAAACATCCTTTCATTCATTAAGCACCCTCTTCCATCCCCCACCCCCCACCGAGTAATTGATTTTCAGATGATATCTGCAAAGCATCATCTGCCTCTCTCTGTTATTGTACAATTTGTTTTCTAAATCGAACCTGAAGAAAGTTCAGTGGTTAACAACACGGTGCATAGATAGTGCATAAACCTTTGTCCACCTGTATTCCCATTGCTGAGGAATCATGGGAGTTGTAGTACACATCCGCTGCTCTCCAACCTGCCTTTCAGCCCAGCAGGCTGTGTGGGGGGGGGGGGGGGGAGGGGGGCATCTCACCAGCTAAACAGGAACCAAAGTTAAAGATTCACTTCCTGGAGGAACTCTTGACGTATGGTCATATGTAGGTTGAATCTAACAATAGATTGGTTTCCCTCAAATTTAGTCCCTGAAGTTTGTGCAGGAGGAGGCCACATTAACAATGAAAATGCTCTGACTCTTATTCAGGAGAAAGCCAAAGAAGAGGACCGAGAAAAACTTGGTGAAAAAGAAGAAACCATTCCTCCTGATTATAGACTAGAAGAGGTCAAGGTACACAGACTAGAGTATTATTGTATTGTATTACAATTCTTACTGAATTTTATATTCATAAGGAAGGGGCAGGAGTTGACACCTGGAATATAAAGATCTTATTTCTTAATATTTCAAACTAAATAGTGTTAGTCAACTAATATCTTGTTAGAAAAAAAATTTAATGGCTAGGCTACCTAATGTTTTCCCTGCAAACATGTAGTCTGTTGCAATCCAAAAATACAGAAAGCCTTGTGCAAGTGAAAAAAGCAGACTTAAGAACAGTTTCTTTATGCTGCAAACTTTGCAATTCTTAGATACACATTGAAAAATGAGTGAAGTTTCATGTCTGTTGAAAGCACAGATTGTAACAGAAGTGAGGAAGATATTAAGATCTCACAGTTTCAGACAGTCACTTTAACAGGGCAGATGCGTGGACAGTAGATCAAATGTCAGACTTAGAGAATATCACTACCTAAAGGAAAGCTCAGATAACCTTTAATAAGTAACTGAAAGTTGAATCCATAGTCCCCACTCATCCATGTGCACTGATTTATTTATTTGGCCACTAGAAAGCTAATTATGAGTTCTCTGTAATTGAGATTATTATTCTGGACACCCTTATTTGGCTTCCTTTATTCATTTCATAACACAACTAAAAATCCACGGCATTTCTATTCCTTTGGGCTTATTATAATGTTGTTTTTAAAGAGCACTTTCAGGACCCCAAGTTTGTGTCCACTGACCCTGTTCAGTAGAAGCCAGGTGGGCTTGTGTACTCGAAAAATTCTTTCTTGTTTTCATTGAGTTTCAGCTATTGGCAGGGATTAGCTTTCCCTGACCCTATGTGGTGGCACTTTCAGCTGCCTGTGGCCTATCTCCCACATTATTAGTTCCCCATTGCTTGGTAACCTCGGGTGTTGAAGTATTATGTTGTCATTCATCACCTGCTCAGCTCAGGTGGCTACTGAGAGGGTCAGTTTCCTGAGAGCAGATGTCCAGCTTCCCCTCTGTGATGAGGTGATAGGAGATGGGTTTTAATATCAGTGTGGAGCAAAAGCCTCCAATGCCCCATGCCTTGCTTGGGACATTTCCTGGTTTTGCAGCTAAGGATAATCAAGAACAAGCTGAAGACCTGCTCTTGCTTCTCACTGAAAAAGGGTCAGAAGGTGCAAGTGAACTCAGAGAAAATGGAAAAATGGCTATTTTAATCATGAGGGAAGCAGGTGGTATCTTTAAACCATTTAAACCATTGCGCTCCATGTTTAAATTTCATTGTGTCATTTTTCTTTTTGGCTGAGTAGAATTCCATAGTGTAAATGTACAGAAAATAAAGCAGTCAAAAAATCACTTTGGCTGGGTTCTCAAGGGAAATCCTTGCACCTGTATTTGTGTGTATGAATAAATGGAATCTTTCATTAATTTGCAGATTGCTTACTGCGGAATCCCAAATATTTTATTTGTTGCTTTTGTGCTCTTACTCACCAGTGGCGCTTGGACTCATATAAAGCTTGATATAATCTGAGCCTAGTTTTAGAGGCTCCTACCCACAAGAAAAGCCCCATTTGTGCAGGGAATTTGGGACTAATTTTATTGTGTTCCCAGTACCTAGGTCAGGGGTGGGCATAGAGTATTCATTGGATATATTGTCTACAAAGTTAACCAGCACTTCCCAGGCAACCTCTGCACAACTCACCCCCACATAGGTGAGGGGCTTCCCCCACAGCCCCTGTGACAACACACATAACAGTGTACAACACTGACTATTCACATGGCTTTCTCCTGTGCTAGTTTCTGGTTTTCTGGGGTCGTGAGCCACGCCTAATAGGACACATTCAATGTATGTTCTATGCTGGGAGAATCAGTTTCCAGGATTGATGTGTCTGCTGAAGAATGCCACAGCAGGCACGGTCTATTGATTTCTTTCCTACTTGGAAAAATGTGTAAAATGATCCAATGCCATGCTTTGCCTCCCAATAGGATAAGGATGGAAAACCACTCCTACCAAAAGAGTCGAAGGAACAGCTTCCAGTACGTAAAGCTATTTTCTGAGGATGCCTATCTCTTTGGTCACTGGTTGGTAATTTGGGAAGGGGACAGTTTTCCATTTCAGTGAGCCTCTCAGAACATGAGGTGGCAGCATTGGAAGAGGAGACATGGCTCCGGTTGTGATTCGTGTTCTGCTTCTTACAGCCTATGAGTGATGACTTCCTTCTTGATGCCTTGTCCCAGGACTTCTCCACCCCTGCCAACATCTCCTCTCTTGTAAGTCAAAACTCCTGGGTTATTTAGAGAGAAATAAGTAGGAAGCTTTTAATTTGTCTTGAGGATTAAAAAAATCACAAAAATTAATGGTGCTCAACCTTTCCAAAGTGTGTTATACTTTGGAAATACTGTTCTAGAAGAGGAGGCTTTTAATAAGCATGTGTGCACTATATCAGAGTCTCTATGGAAAGTGAATTTAAATCGGAGCTTATCCAAAATTATTTCTCATATTACTTCATGAGTTACTTCTTTCACAGAGCATTTGCAGATTGCTTTCCAAGAAAACTTAGTTCCATGTGGAATAAATAGTCTCTTAAAGAGAATTCTGTCTCCAAAAAATGTGGATGTAACATGTTAGATAGTATCAAGAATGATTTGTTGAATTTGTGAAAGTTCCCAAAATTATATAGCTGAGAGGTCCAGGCTGTCCGTTTCCAGTGAACTGGGCTTCTAAGCATCGGGGTCCACTATTGGCAGTCAGTTGGAATGCAAATGAGCCTGTTCCTGTGTGGACAGTGGCATGGAATATAGTAAAAGTTTGGAAATATGATGAGAAGAAGTTATGATTCCTGGTTGTTTTCTGCAGCTTCTGCTGTTCCTGAAGCAGAAGGACTACTTCTTGAGGAGGGGCTCCTGACCATGCTCCTCGCTGCACCTGTTTAAAAACACTATGCCATGTAGTCCCCATGCTGTGAGCTTCCTCACATCCTCGTCTTGTAAGCAGGAGCCCCCCCCCCAAAATACTTACTTAGTCACTGTGAGATACAGGAAAGGGTACCATGGGGATAGTCATCTTGCTACAAAAACACAAAGACTTCTGAGCCATTGTGAGGGAAGAAAGCCTTAATGCCCTTCCTTATCCTGACTCAATATTATACTATAGTTAGTACCTTTTCTTTTGGAGGAGTTCATAGATATGTAAACTATAACATTGAATTTATTTGTGCTTGACCCATCTGACACATGTCTAAGCAGAGAACTGATTGGAAATAAAGCAACTCACTTTTTAAAAAAGTTTTAAAATGTCTTAGAAATTAATCTTATCAAAGGAAAAAAAACCATTAGTGTCAAAGTATAGTTAATAAAGGAAATAGCCAAGTATAAGAACTGTTAAAAACCCATTTATTAAAAAACAAGGTAGAACAAAGTATTTTAACTTGATTTAAATATTTCAGAATGTATGCATGTAACGTGACATTGCATTGTATTTCGTTAATATTACCCATTTTGTATTTTATGTATCAGCTAACAAAATTAAAAGTTTCTCCTTTACAAATTTGTGTCTTTCCCTATTTAAATGTAATGCTGAATATCACAACTTATTTGAAATGGAATTTTCCCTTATCTAATTTGAGCCTCTGAAATAAGGGTATATGCTTTTGCCTAACCTCCAAAGCATCCCTGAAGTTGGTATCTAGCAGCTCTCCGGCCATTTGAAGGAACTGGTCTTCATTATGAGTACTTTCTCTAAGCAGCTCCAGGATGTTCACTTTTCATTCCCACAGAGGAGCTTAGCCCTACCGAGATTTCCTGCCACATCCTGCTTCTAACCTTGAATTCATTTGAACAGAAGCTAAGCTAAGAATAATTTTCAAGGTTAAAAAAGAGGTGTTTGCCTAAAGCTTATTTAGAAGCAAGTAATTGCAAAAAAAAAAAAAGTTGAAATTCTCTGAACAACCTGATATGCAACAGGAACTATGTAAATAAGCCATAGAGCTCTGATGCATTAGACTATTAAACAACATTTAGCATGAATATGAAATAGAAGCAGGAAATCATATAAAATGATAGCAATGAAAATGAAAAGGTATTTTAAAGGTTGTGTTCCACTGCATACATTTGAATTATGGAAATGCAAAGTTATAAAGTTCTTTAAGTTGTAATTAAAACAATTACATTGTAAGCACTTATATGTAACATGTCAATGATAAAAATATTTCTTAATGACAGAAATTCGAAGATGCCAAACTTTCTGCTGCCATTTCCGAAGTAGTTTCCTCCAAACCAGCTCCTACCACCCACGCTGCAGCCCCACCTCCCAACACCGCGGTAAGCATCAGGTCTTCCAGGGAGAGAGATAAATATGTGTTCTAGCAATAGCAGCAAGAAAAAGATGGGTCACCTGTTTAGAGTAGGTGACAATAGATAGAAAGATCGGGTACTTTAGATTTCAGAAAAACTTAGGTGGGAGACTTACAGAAGTGGCAAGAATATCTGTGAAATGATAAGATGATAAAATAATGTGCAAATATTTCTCATACAATCTAGAAACTTAATATTGTTGCTTTATCAGATTATTAAAACTTCTTTCATTTTCCTATTAACTGATTTACATCTTTACATTTTTCTCTGTCGCATGCTTTAATTTACTACCTAGTTTGAACATAAAGTTTATTCTATGGAATTGCTTAGTGTTTGAACTTTTCCAAGAAAATTATTTGCAAGCATATGAAGAACAGGATTGTTTTCTTCCCATTCACACCAGTAAAAATTTGTCATTTTCAAGCTAGCCACAGAAAAACCATTTCTCAATATTGTTTTAATTATCTACATGTTCTGCGTCAAGGCTGTGGGACCAAAGCTTTTCCAGACTTCCTTGATTAATTATCTGTGCAGCACCAAATGATACATTATCAGTGGCACATCAAAAGCTAGGGGTGGGGCAGGGCTGCCCTAGCCAGATCCCATCCTCTCTGTGGAGAAGAGCCAGATGAAGTCGCCTTAGCGAGGTCGGTGCTGCTTCCTTCCATTTGAAGTAGCATCAAAGCTCCCCTCGTGCAGGAGCCTTGGACACTGATGGCTTTCCATCCTGCTGGGTCAGCTCAGGATCATCTGAAAATATCCAGAGACTGCGCTGACCGCGGTAGCTCTACCATTGGGAGCTATAATGTCAGGCTCTGATGAAGCACTTATGACCGGCACGATGTTGTACATGTGTTCAGTGCAAGTGTGTGTGTGTGTGTGTGTGTGTGTGTGTGTGTGTGTGTGTGTGTGCGCGCCCGGGTGCGCGTGCATGTGAGAGGTGCATGTGTGTGTGTGCTTGTGCCTGTGTGCATGCATGTGTGCATGTGTGTGCATGTGTGTGTGCTTGTGTGCGTGTGTGTACAAAAGTCCCAGTGCAGCAGAAAGAATGGGAAGGAAGCCTAGCCTCCCTGTGCATTTGAGAGGTGCTGCTCAGTCACCACATTAGCAGCCATTAGCCTCAGCCTTTCTAAGGACACCTTACGATGATTCTTCCCCTCTGATTCTCCTATTAGAGTCTAGTTGGAGGTAATGTTTTATTTGAGGATGTCAGAAAACCTAGGCTAAAGGCTTTATCTAAGTGAATTGTGCTATCATATCAGAGTCAGTTAAACCATCAGAATTCATGCTGATGTTGACCTGTCTCTAGATGTTAAACATCCGTGGATGGCAGCTTGAGGGCTATATAACAAAATCACCTTCGAAGGAAATATCAGAAATGTGACTGAGAATGATGGGAAAGTCCAGAGATCAGGGTTCTCGTGTGCACTTTTTACAAACATGTCTGCAAGCAGTTGTTGTGGCTCCCACAACAGTGCTTATTTCCTCGTCCACTACATATGACTGTTTCCTTAAAGGATCCCTGTGGGCAGTGCTGGGGTTTCTGGCTCCTCTTGAATCTTATCTTAGAGTGTGTCCACAAAACCAAGGAAATGCTCACCTTCCACTTCACAATCCTGCTGACTGACCATTGAACTACATCAGCAGATCGCCACATACAGTTGTTTAAAATCATGCTTCATTTCTAATTGGGAGGAAATTAACCCGTTAACTTGGTTTTGGTCCATTTAGGTCACCTGCTCTGGGGTGAACCCTGGAACTGCCACTATGAATTGCTTAAGCTAGGAGGATTTTCATGAGACAGGGAAAGTCTGGCCATTACTTTAATCCTCCAACCTAGTTTGGCTGACAGGTGTGACTGTCAGGTGTCCTCCAACCTAGTTTGGCTGACAGATGTGACTGTCAGGTGTCCTCCAACCTTGTTTTGATGACAGGTGTGACTGTCAGGTGTCCTCTAACCTCGTTTCGGTGACAGGTGTGACTGTCAGGTGTCCTCCAACCTTGTTTCACTGACAGGTGTTCTTTCTCCTTCCTCCTGTCAGCACATCAATTCTCTGACATTGTCTATCCCCTGCCTTACCTGGTCCAAGAATCCAGGTCCCCTACTGAAAACATGACTTTCCAGGTGATCTCTCTGCTACAGCTTGGCCAGTGACTCAGAATTACTTACTTTTTAGCAGCGTGACAAAGAGCTTGATGATGCCTTGGATGAACTTTCTGACAGTCTCGGGCAAAGGCAGCCTGACCCAGATGAAAACAAACCAATGGAGGATAAAGTGAAGGTAAATACCTCTGAAAAAATCCTGGGGTTGTCATAGTGTATGCTCCACACCCTCCATGAACACTTCCGGTGTTATCTGGGAAAATGACATAAATCTTGTTTTTTTCTCTCTGATCTTTGGTATATCTTGCATTTTTAAATTTTTCACTAGGTATTATGTTTATAGTACAGATTGCATCATGGGAAGGGTTCTGCTTCTGAGACCAGGTTTGCATATGATATAAAAACACAGCCATGTTTTGTTAATTTTTTCCTTGCTGCATTCACTTTCCCTGGTCTTATCTGGGAGCAAGAGCACCATGTCCCTAACCCCACGCACATACATTCTATAAGTGAACACGTTCTGTGTTCATACTGAAAGGTCACTTACTTGCCACAGGTTTTCCCAGCAGCTGTCTTTGCAGGCTTATCTGAATCTGAGTGACGCTGCTGGTGTGTCGAGAAGGCCACAAAGAGTTAATGTGTAAACATTCATTTATACTTAAGGCGTAATTTGCAATTTATTTCTACTGCCATGATCATAATTTAGAATCAAGAAGTAACTGTCTGACCAGCCCAAACAATGTCCCAAAGGCAGGGCATTTCGGTCAGGACATTTCGTCATTCTGTCATTGTCATAGGAACATTGAAATATTTGAAAATGAAATTCCAGTGTCATATAAAAATGAATGTGTCCTTCACTGGTTCATGAAGTCACAGAATCTGTGACAGACACTGGGGGAGCCTCAGAGCTGGGGTGGCTATGGCTAACCAGCAGGGTTTCTTCAAGTGTCCACAATTTTATAGAGATTTCTTCTAACCTGCTCCTTCCAGATGGCTTAAAAATAAGGTTGTAAATATAATCTTCCTACATGGCAAGGTATGGGGTGGTATTTAATTTGAAAAATGTGAAATTCAAGCAGAAAAAAATACATTTTTACTCTTGAATTTTTACCTTCTATAGTTTCTGCAGGTAATTATTGGATCCTTTATTCCAACTTAAGATAAAGACGGCAAATTCACAGATATGTGCTGACATATAGAAACATAGGGGCTTTCACTTTTCACCAACTGTCTATTGGGATTCATTTTGTTGTACTGTTGCTTAAAAAATAACAACACATGATTTTCTTCAGCAAAGTACGATAAATGCTGCCTGTGCATTTTAGAATTTCTTTTCTAAGTGAAGGTGAAATGAATCCTCATTTTGCTCCTTCAATATTTATAGGAAAAAGCTACAGCAGAACATAGAGACAAGCTAGGAGAAAGAGATGACACCATCCCACCCGACTACAGACATCTCCTGGACAATGACGGGAAGGTACACTGAGGCAAATGGCCCGACCGGCTTAATGCTTCAGAAGTGTTTGAAATAAAACCTCTCTTGGACTGAATAGAAGCTTCACTCTTTTACAGTAGCTTAAAACTGTATCACGATGGGGTGCTTTTAATATCCCTCCAGATGTAACAGGCTGTTTACAATTACATCAATATTTACTTAAGCTAATCTCATTAGATATTCATGTGCTGGGCCCAGAGGTCTTCATAAACAGTTAAATAATGTTCACTGAAGCAGAATCATGATTCCAAGAAACCTTCACTTAAAACTGCATTTCAAGAAACGTCTATAAAAATGGCCAAAGCACTGAGGATTCAAAGGAAGCAGTGTCTATTGAGGGAAGGCAGCAGAGCCGGTGCTGGAGTAACTGAGAAGGCAGATGAGAAGGCAGCCCCGCTCCCTGCACCCACAGGCCACCAGCCTGAGGACTGGGCGAAGCCATCTTCATGGTCGTGGGTCCTGATTCTCTCACAGTCTCTTGGTGTTTGCTTTGCATAAGTCATCCTGACTGCTTTTCCCTTCCTATTAGCTTCCTACCTTAGAGTTATTAGAGGACAAATATTCCTTTCTGGGCCTCTCACTGAATCAAAACAAGGGAGCCTGAGTTCCAGCTGTGCACTGCTTGCTTCCTATGGTGGCGAGGACACGCGTGGGGAGGACACGCCAGGGTGGAGCAGTGTAGCCAGCCAAGGGCCCCCTGCAAGGTGCATCTCCCTTGCTGGTCTTGAGTGCCCTTAAGTAAGATAGCGTTTCTGCATTTTTCAAAGGATAGTAAGCTGTGGTAGAACAGGATACAAAACACAAGACCTGTACTCGCAGGGAGGCTGAGGCAGGAAGATTTTAAGTTCAAGGCCTTCTTGACCTACAGAATTCATTCTGTCTCAAAATAATAAAAAGAAGTTTGGGACCTGTCACTCAGTGGTACAGTGATAGCCTGGGATATCCCGTATCACCAAGCCAACCAACCAAACCTACCAAGTAACTTTTGTAGCATTTTAAGCATAAAGTTCCTGCCTAGAAACTGTGTCATTTTCAGGACCAGACTCTCACACAACCCCTCCCCCAGCCAGGCTACTGAAATTGTTATAAAGATGAAGAAAAGCTTACCAGAGAAGTAGATGAGAGCCAAGTTTATCATTTCCTAGAAATACATGTTCCAATTTATCCAAGTCAAGTCCTTGAAAAAATAGATGCTATAAATCCTGACTGGACCTGAGCAAATCTATGCAAAAATATATGGTTCACCAATCAATTGCCTTGTTTTTAAGGACAAACCAGAGAAGCCATCATCAAAGAAATCAAAGGAATTAAAGGTAAACACCATGGGGAAGTATGTCTCCATTATTTTTTATTCTGGCTATAATGGCTTTATTTTGAATTTTAAAGAAACTAAAATTTCCTGAATACCTTGGTCCCATGCCAAGATATGCATTTAAGTGTTTGTATTCTTTATCTCTTACTTATTTCTCATAAAGCCTGTGTGCGATAGACAGGGCCATTTTCCAGATGAGAAAACTTGTGTTAAAGAGATCAAGATTTTCATGTTAAATGATCTCTCTTATATTGTTAATATGTTAGTGACTTTTCTTATTGCTCTGAGCAAATACCTGACAGGAAGCAACTGAAGAAAGGAAAGGTTTATTTTAGCTACAGTTCAAGAAGATCCAGTCCATCGTGGTGGGGAAGACACGGGTGGCAGGCGTGGGAGGTGGATGGTCACATGACACTGAAGCTTTGCTCAGCCTGTGTTATATCACTTATTAGGGGCAAAGTGTAAGCAAGTGTCTTTGTAAACATCTGTTATTTATAAATAATGTTAAAGATTCACCATATGGAGCTCTTCCATAGGCTTTTTTTGCTGATACTTACTTCTGTTAATACTGCAGAAGCCTGAGGGTGACCAGGACCCCATCGAAGCCCTCTCAGGAGATTTGGACAGCTGTCCTACAGCTTCAGAAACCTCACAGAACAAAGCAAAGGTACTACTGTGTTCTTTAATATTGACTTGTTTAAAATACACGTGTGAATGTATGTAGACCTCTGTGTAGTTGTTAACCTGTGGAAGGCATTGAATGATGCAATAGAGAATCTAATCATAAAGAATAGAATTCCCCTGCACCTCACAGTTAGTAGTCTTTGTTGATAAGTACATTTTACAGACTGTACGTGGTCTGTTCAGATCTCATAACTTGACATTATTTCATCAGTGTTTTCCATGTGGCTCAGTAACTTCCAAAGCCATTATTGATGATCGCCTGTCTTCTGAGGTCTGACAGTCAGGCTGCATTTGTGCTTATTTCTTATTTCACAAGTGTCCTTAACTCCCTAGACCTCATTTGTCCTCCAGAATCACCTCCTCTATTCTTCCTGGGCTACCAGACAGACTCCCGACCCTGCAGGACCCAAGCCCAGCATCAGCTCCCACAGGGAAACTCTTCCCACCCGTCCTTTCCCAGGCCAAGCCCAGTGGCCCCTTGCCACTCTGTACTCTGACCACTTGTCACCACTTGCATAGGCACCCCTGAGCTATGAGCTCTGTACAGTGCTTGGTCTTTGATCTCTGTGTTCGACACTAGCAGGTGCGCAAAACATGTGATTTAAGAAGAATATAAAAACCTAAGCCCATTAATTTGATATTAATATATGGTAATTAAATGTGTAACTGAGCAAGTGTGAGCACTTTACCTGTAAGCCACACCTTCTCATTAATCAAAGAGAAGGAAAAGCGTAATGAGAACCCTCGGTAGTTTCAGAAGAGTGGACTCTGCGTCCACTGCTGGTCGGGCTGCTGCCACAGGATCACTCACTGGGTGGGTGGGTGGTCAGTCCACCCATGCTTTTTGACCTCCTCTGCCTCCTGGGTCTGACTTCTGGAATCTTCTCGAAAATACACTTCATTCTGCCTTCAATTTCTTCTGTCCTTCCCCTTTACCTTCTCTTTCTTTTTTTGGTAAATATAGTTTATTTTTACAAGCAGCCTACACCAGATTTCTGCAGCTGTTGGTATTGTTGCATTTACTTCTCCACCTAATATTGTAAACAGGTTTTTGTGCTATTTCACATAAAAGCAAGTCTCAGAAGACTCAATCTGTGATGTTTTTGTCGATTTTTTGACTATAAAATTGTAGATGTACATTTGCAGTTTAGAGCATGTAGTTACGGGGATACAGATCAACTAAAATATTTGCTGTCGTGAAGCAGATTGGCAACTGTCATCTCCCATGCATTTGTGACAGAGCAGCTACCATTGCTTACTTAACTGAATCCTTGAAGGCAAGAGAATGTTCCCAACTGCAGTCCTCAAAATGAGCAGGAGCTCCCCACACTTGTTCCTCTTCAGAACTACTTTGCAATGTGGGCCTTTTATCTCCCCATTTCCTTGCCCTGCCACACACGTGCTAACTGCCGTTTTATCCTCCTTCCTTCTTCTCTGTGTATTTGAGCTTTGTTTTTGTTTAGAGGATTGGATTGTTGACAGTCACCTAGGTGAGATCACATAGTATTTTTCTTTCTGTGTCTGCATTTGGACAGTGTCATCCAGGTGTACCTAGATTGTGGCAAACAGCAGGATCTCCTTTGTAAGATGAATAGTGTCCTGTGGTTATACAGACAGTGTTTTCTTCTTTTTCTTCCTCCTCCTCCTTCTCCTCCTCCTGCTCCTCTTCCCCTCTTCTTTCTCATTTGAAGATATTTAAGATGTTTCATATTTGGCTGTGGAGAACAACGCTGACTTGAACAGTGTGCCGGTCAGTTATGAGTAATCATCCCATTTGGGGATCTACCCAGAAGAATGATTTCGGCAGTTTTAATTTCTATTGTGGTGCTAATTGACATGCCCACCAGCCGCATAGTAGGTTTCCCTTTTCTTTATACGGAGGCCAACACTTGCTTCCTCCTGCCGTACTGGGCAAGAAGCTGTGGCGTAGTGTACAGAATAAGGTCTCGGCACATCATTTACCAAAGCACTAATGTGACCCACGCTTCTCTTCTTACTTCGAATTCTTTTTTTACCTTCTAACTGAAGTACTTTCATGAATATACACAATGTTTTAAAATCATGACTAAGCCACTTATTATTTCATTAAACTGGAGGTTCACAGACTAATAGAAAGAGTGATCTGGATGGATGTGGTAGCAGTGACACGTGGTTAATGTCTCAGTGGATGTAAGGTATTAGCAGCCTTATTACATTTCTGTTGTTTTAGGAGAAGGCCAAGAAGACGGCTTCCAGCTCCAAGGCACACAAGAACGAAGGCAAAGCCAGGGATTCTGCCAAGGTGAGCCTGGCTGGAAATATACCACTTCAGCAGTTACAAGGAAGTGGGGCTTGTCCTCTGAGTAACTCAGCTTCTTGCCATAAATTATTTAAACTAAAAGACTTCCAAGACTAGCTATCTCCCAGCATGCTTTGCTAAGGAAATTGAATCTTTAACAATACACATACATTATACATTGTGCATATATATTATTGTATCTTTAAATATCTGGTGCTCTAAAACTCTAAATGAATGTTCTTGATATAATTCAAGCATCCTGTTTGTTATTATATTACAATACCACAAGAATATGTATTTCATATATATGTATGTGTGTATATATATGAAGTCTTATGTTAGAGATTTTGTGGTCTAATATATTCATTGAATAGCACCTGAAAGGAGATTATCAGATAATGAGATGACTACTAGTTCATGTATTAGTCAGCATTTTATTACTATAATAAAATACTTGAGATAATTTACTTATAAAGAAAAAAAGGCTTACTTTGGCTCATGGTTCCCAAGGTTCGAGTCCATGGTCAATTAGCACATTGTTTTGTTCCTCTGGTGAAGTAGTACTTCATAGATGGAGTGCATAAGGAACCAGACTTCTCAGGAGACAGAGAAAGGGGAAAAGATGCAGGGTGCCACAAGCTGCAGTGAGATAGGGCATATACCCAGTAACCTAAGGACCTCCATAATCCCCCCCTTTTTTTGAGTTAGGGTCTTGCTCTATCCCAGGCTGATCTGGAATTCACTATGTAGTCTCATGGTGGCCTCAAACTCACAGAGATCCACCTACCTCTGCCTCCCAAGTGCTGGGATTAAAAGTGTACACCACCACACCTGGCAAGTCCCCCTCTTATAAAGGTCCATGGCACCCCTCAGTAGTGCCAACCAGGGGACACAACTTTTGCACATTTTGCATGGTTAGGAGGACATTCAGCATTCATGTGCTGTACAGAGTATACTGGACCCTAATGAATGGAGTGA
The DNA here is from genome assembly GCA_004024765.1 of Zapus hudsonius. Classification (NCBI taxonomy): domain Eukaryota; kingdom Metazoa; phylum Chordata; class Mammalia; order Rodentia; family Dipodidae; genus Zapus; species Zapus hudsonius. The sequence continues at coordinate 55,396 of PVHP010003750.1, forward strand.
AGTCTCTGACTTGGTATTCAGGGAGCACTTGGAAGCTTCCTAATGCAAGCTGTCAGCAGGAATGGATGTTGGGGCACACGATCTGTAGGCCCCTTCCAATTCCAAGGATGAGACTGAAATGGTTATGGCTAGGATTTTCTGACTGTCCTGAGACGTTAAAGGCACTGGGATCATAACTCTGAAACAAGCTACTGTGATCGCTGTGGAACTGATTCCATGAAAGGAATGACAATTGCCATTACTCATGTCATTATATCACCAGTAGAATAAATCATATTTTCTTATTACTTAATTTTAGTCACACAAAGCACTTGCTCTTCACAAAAACCAGAAACCACACCAGCCCTGTTATTCATTGAGAAATCAGCCAGCCATGCATGCCCCAGGGCATAAAAAGGATCAGGTTTGTGAATGATGAAACACTGTCATCCAGGAACACTGTGGACATTTAAACATTTACCTCTGAGGCCTGTAAAATATTAGAGTGAGAAACTTAGAGTTAGAATTTCTTATGGTTATTTTTAGCTTTTAACTCAGTGGGGAAGAACACACAATGTTTGGGTCAAATGAAGAAAGAGAAAACTTGACGGAACCTTTTTTATTTTTCCTGACTGACTGCTATGTTCTGACCCTTGAATTCTGAGAAGCCCATTTCCTCATGAACCTTCCCTGGTGGATCAGTTCTTTGGCACTTAATCCAGAAAAGGAAGGGCTTACTGATGGCTTTGCTTCTCCGTTTTAGAGAACAGAGGAAGCGTCCAAGCCAAAAACTGACGAGAAACATTCAAGCTAAAGTTTACACTGTCGGTAAGTTAAATGTCCCATGTAAATGGCAATGACCATGCCTTCCGTCATCCTGTGTTACTATTGTGAACCTGTGAAGTAAAGTTGATCTCTTGAAGTTGCTTTTATACTCTTGTCAGAAAATGCACACTGCAAAATCCAGAGTTTCTATCTATCTGGAAAGCTTTGAGTGAGATGATTGTTTGAAAAAATTAATCTTATGATTGTGAGTTCTTTAGCAGGGGGAGAGCTCTTTAATTCTGCCAGACTTAATGAAAATGACCACTTGCAGTTAATTAAATCTTTGAAAGCCAAACGATTATGAGTACAGGTTTTTGTGGCAAAGCAAAATTAGCAGTGAAATCATGTTGACATGGTGGGACTGTGGAAGTACCCTCTGTATGCAGCTCTGTCCACTCTGTAGCCCACATACCACGTGTGCACCAGGATCCCCACACAGTCATGTGTGACAGCATCATGGCGTGTAAGAAATTGGGACATCCCTGCGGAGAGTCTGGGGAACAAAGATTGACCACTCTTACTTGTCTCAGTGTGGAAAGCACTGTGTTTGATTCTGTGTTTCGGTAGATGAAGGAGTCTCAGGTCTGTCTTGAGATATGGGTTCTTATCATCAACATCTTCACAGAGAGGAAGATGTCTCACTCTAAGCCATAGTAGCATAAAACTACATACTCAGCCAGGCATGGTGGCTCATGCCTTTAATCCCAGCACTAGGGAGACAGAGGATGGCTGTGAGTTTGAGGCCAGCCTGAGACAAAAGAGTGAATTCCAGGTCAGCCTGGGCTAGAGCCAGACCCTACCTTGAAAAACCAAACAAGATAAATAACCTACATATTATCCAAAACATTAAGGAAACCAAAATGTGGGTTAAGTCTGGCTGAGTCCTCTCACCCATGATGTATGTTTTTCTTTTTCTTAGAAAGAATCAGGATACAAATTAGAACTGCCATTAGGGTTTTCTCAGTATTTAATAATTATCTATTAATAATACTCTCTCCTGTTTCATTATAGAAAATTCTTTCTTTTCCTCTTACATAATGCATTTGCTAAATGACATATTTTCTGTTTATAGCATGAAAATTACATGTCAGATGGCTAACTAGATTCTGTGTTTGAAATTTTCCAGGTATCTGGATATAAACTCTTCAGTTGGTGGATGGTGACTCTTGAAGAACAAAAGACTTTGGCAACAGACAACTTTCTGGGTGGATTGTAGACAGTGTTATTTGTTAAGCCTTTTAACATCTTAAATATTGGTTTGTTATTCTTTTCCAGAAAGAGAATTAATTTGTCTGGCTCACTTGCATTATTGTATTGAATACTGATAAACTTTGAATTTTTTAAATTGCCTTTAGTAGGGAGAATGGAAGCTTTATATTTATAAGAAGTATATTTGATAAAGTTTCTTAAAGCAATACCAAAAAAATAGAAAACATTTGCAAATTTTTGCACATTATACACACAGTGCCTGTAAATCTCATTAGTATTTTCAGTTTGCACTAAATGTTTTTGAGCATTTGAAAGATAATGCTTTAATCTTTTGTTAATGTTCTGATTTCTGACTATCCCCTTTCATCTTGGGTTTTTGGACTGTACTTGATGTTTCTTTGGGTTAATGTTTATAAGTCAAACATAAAATATTGTACATTGGGCACATATCTCCTCTTGGCTGCTAATAATAAATTAATAAGCGATAACCCTGGGCAAACCAGGGAATACCAATCTCCTTTTCTTCCTGAGCTCCTCTTTGCTAGGACTGAGGAATCCTCTACCACAGTAAGGCAAGACACACTGAGGCTAGAACGGTGTCAGCAGTAGAGCACGATCCAGGCTGGTGATGTCACTGCAGACCAGATTTCAAGAGCAAGAAAGACGAGTCCTTCGACTGCTCATGTAGTGTGAACTATGTTGATGCACCACATTATTAAATGGTGATTTCCTCTCTTTACATAAAACCCGATCAGCTATTGTGTGTCTTGTGCCACATAGTCTGCAATATAGCTTTATGGAAGTTAAGTTTATCAAACACAAAACTGAGATACTGCTTTAAAAATAGTGCATATATGGGCTAGGGAGATTGTTTAGTCAGGAAAGTATTTGCCTTACAAGCATAATGACCTGACTTCAACCCCAGAACCCATGCACAAAAAAGGGCAGGTGCAGTTGTGTGTATTTATAATCCCAGTGCAGAAGAGGTGGAGACAGGAGGATCCTCAGTGTGCAGTGGCTAGCCAGTCTAGCTAACTGGCAAGTTCCAGGCAGTGATGGATCCTGTCTCAAAAAAGACAGATGGCTCCTGAGGAATAATATCCAGGGTTGTTCTCTGGCCTTCACATGCATGCACACACTCATGCCTCTACACATACATGAACACACATACATATACACAGGTACACAGAAATTTATATATATATATATATGTATGTATATATGTATATATGCACTGAAACTTAAAATAATCTTCTTTACTACAGCAGTTTAAAAACTAGGCTCTGATATCCTGACAACTTTGGATGGTTTTTCAGATCGTTCTGAATAAATAGTTCATGAGTCTTGTGCCAACATCCTTGATGGAATTTTGATGAATAATTAATTGATTTCATCTTTATTCCTGGCAGTGAATGTGGGAAGACATATCATAAAACCGAACGCCCATTCTCTTGTTTCCAATGAGCACAGACTTCCTTACCATCAATTTAAAGTTTTGAATAGGACTTAATAAACTTAACTAAATATAAGTAATATCACCAATACTGTCTGAAGGGGTCAGGTAAGTCCAAGCAAAAATAACAGTGTTTATAATGAACATCAAATTTTTAACACATTCCAAAAGTACACTCTACATATCAGGTAAAAACCTATTGGATTTCAAATTCTACCTACGTGAAATGCTGAATCTCCAGTACCATCAAAGAGGCAGTCAGTATTCTATTTTCAAGGTACTGACAAGAAATATAACATTTTTCCAATGAGTTTTTCACAATGTATCTGATATTTCTATTGGCAAAGTATAGGTGGTTGATCATGTTTTTACAATTTATTTTTTTATTTTTTAAAGAATGTGAACCACTTTGACATTGACAGAGGCTGGCTGCAGGGCTTGTAATTTCCATAAATAAATAGAAATACTTTTGAATGACATACTAAAATGCAGAGATTTAAGAAGGCTTGTAAAATCAAACATTCATATAAGGTACTTGGAATATGCTTTCTTTTGTTAGCAATAGCCTCGAGATTTGAATGTTAGCTAGTAACTCACAGTGATATAAACTAAGCCATGAATCTAAAGCAGTATTTGAAAAGGAAACACACTTAAAAACTTTTCTTTATACATCCATATAGTCAGAAATTAATTGCCAATAATACGTCCTTAGAAGTTAAAAAGGCCATTTTTATTACTAAAATTTTTCTGCACATTATAATATTATATATGTCTAGGAAATGGACTTCTCCAAGTAATGTAGATAGGTGACTAAAACAAAATCAGTATTTCTGTGTTTCATTAAGATATGAAATTAAAGGAAAATATTTTACATGAAAATCTTGGCTATGTATGTGTTTTTAAGAAGTACAAGAGTCTAGGGAAGAAATTACCAGTGATTTATTTTTAATTTTCAAACCATCACATTAAATAGATGTAAAAACAGAATTGTAAATGCAATTGTGTTTTTGGATATAAGGTTATCTCTCAAGAATCATCATGTGTCAAAGGCTTGTTCTGCAGTTGGTCAGAGATGATTGGATCACGAAGGCTCTTACTGGTGGATTGACTCATTGTGTTCACTGACTCATTGAGTTCATAGCTGAATGGACTATTATATTAATAGGAAAGTCCTAGCTGGAGGGAGTGAGTCAATGGACAGATGACATTTCCTCTCTGGCTATCTCTGCTTTTTGGCCACCATGGGGTTAAAAGACCCCTGGGCTCCATCCTACAGTAGCAATGATGCTCAGCCTGACCACGGGCCTCTGACCAGTTGACTCCCTGAGACCTCTGCCAAAGCAAACCTTCCTGCTCTTTGGCTGGTTTTCTAGGTGCTAACACAGCTTTTGTATCCCCAAATCACTCCATCCTATAATATATTACCAGGGTATGTTTTCACTTCTTTCATATGGACCATGTTCATTTATTGAAATGTATGCCATGGAGTGAAATTCTCAGGTAAGACATCAAAACAAAGAATACCTTCTTCATTAAAACTCATGGGCAAATATTTCCAATTTCACAATGTTTTATCACCTCTTGGTGACTCTGCAATGACTTCTTGGCAAAAAAGAAAATGGCAATAATGAGCTATTTGTGGATTAAAGACCAGCAAAATGAAGACATGAGAGAGAAAACATCTCTCACATGCTGAGGATGAATGGTTTTCCAGTCCAACCTTAAATGAAGGCATTTCCCATAGAGACTTGAACAGTTGGCTCTTTCAGAAGGGAGAGCGATCAAGGGAATAGATGACGCTCAAATTAGATTCATCTGAGACAGGTTTTTTTTCCAAAGGTTCCAGGCTGGGTGTATAGGAACCACAATCCTGCCCAGCTAGCATCACCAGCTTCCTGTTGCAGCTCGGGTCCGATGCATGAGAAGAAGCAGTGCCTAGAGAAAGACCCTGGGCAAAACAGTCCTCTCTGGGAACTAAGATTTCCAGTGGAGACCAGCCTGAGGCTGGCAGCATGGGAAGAAATGCCTTTACCTGCAAGACAGGCAAAAGGCAGCAAGAGAAGGCGGTGAGCAGAGGACCTGACAGCTTCAGCGGCCTTGCTCTCCCTCAGTTACAGATCTAAACACAGTGTTCATTGTGCTTCACTATTGAAGTCGTGCAGGGACTTTGATGGAACTGCTCACGAATGACAGGCACATGGGACTCGGGGTTTCTGCCCTGCAGGGCTGAGGCACAGAGATAAAATGCGAAGAAAGAATCTGGGGCCACAGCTGCCAGGACAGCCCACGGCCACAGTGGACCTTGAAGAGACAAAGAAGAGCCTTTCTTTTTACAGAGGTGACCAAAGGCAATGGGGTGAAAGGAAGTGTCTTCCCTGAGAGCCAAACCAATCCTCTTTACTTTGGAAATACTCAAATTGAACAAAATTGTGTTGATTACACATCACAGGAGCTTGGCCAGAAACTGTCACAGCAGTTCAAGGTTTTCATTTTGCAGCCAGATTCTGATTTTATCAAAATTCTTGTCCATCCAGCGGATGTTTTCCTCTATGGTTTCAATCGTTTGTTGAACACAACGGAGCTGGGAACCATTTTCTTTCAAAGTGCTGAAGAATCCTTTTACCTTGTAAAGGTAAAAAAAAAAAAAAACAGTTTTTTAAACATTCATTTTGTTACATTAAGCAAATGGTAACAGGCTCTTTAAAGGAAACCTGAAGCCAGAATTCCAGAATTTGTGGAAATTATACAGAAGATAGTCCCAGGTGCCTGGATACGATTATGGAGAACTTAATCCTAGGCTACAGGGAATGAGCTCATGCTTCATGATGTCAGGGTTTTTTTTTGTGTGTGTGTGTTTTTCTCTGAGGCGCTTTTATTTATTCACAGTTGTAAGGTTTTAAAAGGCTTCACTGTTGATCGTTTTATAATTAACGTTTAATTGAGTGTGTCTATTTAATGTGGATTCTGTTATATACACACAGATGAAGACATAAGTTTTTAAAATATGATATCTAAAAGGAGGAATGTGTAGAATATCTTCCTTGCCAAGCAAAACAGTATCAGCCACATAAGAGCAGCCTTTCTCTGTGGGCTTGGCCTCCTGTGTTATTTCAGGAACACTGTAGGGAATGGGGTTCTTAAGAAGTGGTGGTGGTAAGACCCCAAGCCTTGCCAATATTTTTTACCCTAATCCACAATTCCTGTATTTTTTCCTCAAGATAAAATCTACATAGATTTTCCCATGGTTTTAAAGGAGATAAGAGAGTTTTAGCTTTCTCCCTCCCCACCCCCCAAAAAAAATCCTTGTTCTCGCTTCATCTCTAGGTACCTAAACCCCTTAAGCTCTTGAGGGATAGGTTGGCTTTGCCACAGCACTGAAAATTGGGCTATTTTCTTTCACCTTAAAGAGTTCTTAACCTTTGTCCATAAATTTTCACAGCATTAATCCATCAAGTTCTGATTTTGTAGTCAGGAAGCAAGTATAGACCAAGATGTATTATTTATTTAGCAGGAATTCCAGACAGCTAATTCCTTAAAAATCCATATCATAATAGCATATTATGAGATGGGGAGTAAGAAGAGGTTTTAGAAGGATCAAATCCCAGTGTGCAATGATGCAAAACGGTTCTAAAATTACATGTGAGAACAGTTTCTCATGGGCTGACCACACGGAGTCCGGCTGGAGCAACCAAAGCAACATTCCCCCGTCCTTCCCGCCACCTCGCTCTGCACTGCAGTGGGGTCTATCACCCCCACACCCTGCTCACCACCCACCCTGAACTGCAACAGGGTCTCACCCACCACCCCACCCTGCACCTCAGCAGGGTCTACCACCCCCCACTCTGCCCACCACCCCACCCTGCACTGCAGCTGGGTCTGACATCCCCCCACCCTGCACTGCAGCGGGTTCTACTGGGTCCCCCACCCAAGATCAATTCCTATCCATTGAAAAATCGCTTTGGACACTTACCAGTTAACATGGAAGAGGTCACTAGTTGGCTGAAATATGTTACCCTAAAGGAGGCCATCATGATGGCCTCACTAAATGCAGGAGTTCTACACAGCTGGACCAAAGTCAGCTGTCAACCCTTTTCCTGACCCAAAATGGTCTCTTCTGTCCTCAAGGGTCTCAGACACGCAGCTTCTCCAGGCTGCCTCTGAGCCACTTTGTATGAAGAGTCTGCACAGGCTTCATGGATGGGTTACAGAACAAGGTCCCAGTTCTGATGACCAGTAGGAGGCGCTGTGATGTTTAGGGAGCCATTGCAACAATTGTCATCAGTGTGGGTCCCTTCCTTGTTAGTTATCCCCTGCAGCTTTTTACTCTTAGCATTTATAGGTGGATTTTATAAGGTGCCTAAAATGTTTCATTAAGTAGAGTTCATATTCAGCAAAAACATGACATTGGACCTGCACCCCAAAGCCACCTCATTCAATATCCTTACATGAGGGTTACTTGTGTCAAGTAGCTTTTTAAATCCTCAAGTTTTAAATGCCTTTTGTCATGTCTGAGAAGAGCCACAGCTTTCTCTAATTTATTTGCAATAGACTTTTTATGTCAATACCATGGAGTTCAAAAACAGTTTCAAATAGTAATCATTTCTAACATCTTTTCAGCTAATTGTCACTTAAGTTTAAAAGAAAGAATTTTTTTTACCTCTTCAAGACGGGTTCTTGTGGAAAATTGATTTGTTGTTCCCATTACCATTTGAGATAAAGAAGCCGAGCCAAGTTCAAACCTAGAAATGGAAATTGTCAAAATGCATTTTGAATATCTATTGATTCAACATATTTTAAGTGCATAAAAAATGTTCTAGTAGTTAACTAAAAGCTCATTATGTGGAGGAGTTAGGTAGCCAGTCAGGAGGGAAGGCCCAAAGAGGGAACCATGTCTGCCTGCTTCAGCAGGACAGAGTTCGACTCAGATCCAGACATCCAGTTGACACTCTCGCCCCCTACTCTGAAACCCAATCAGCTCTCTCTCTCTCTCTCTCTCTCTCTCTCTCTCTCTCTCTCTCTCTCTCTCTCTCTCTCACACACACACACACACACACACACACACACACACACACACACACACTCACCTGAACCTGAGGGTAAAGCCCACCACAGAAAGATTATCCATAGATCTTTACCAGGTGGGCAAGTGTTGTTGGGTTTTCATCTCTCCTGAACATCCAGGTTCCTGCTCTGGTCAGCCTGGCTGGGCTGAGGTGGGGAGGGACCCTCACCCCTACTCCCAGGTGGGTTCCCTAGTCCCTCCTGCCTTCCTGGCAGGAGCTCTCTGTATTTTCTCCTCTTTCCTTTTCGTAATTTAATAAAGTCTTGCTAAGTCTTACCGTCTGACCTATGGATTAATTCTTGAAATTCACAAGAAAAGGATCTGGGGTACCCTAAATTTATTGGTGTGATTGGCATTGGGAAGGAGCCCCCAAAACTCCAGTTACAAAAGGCATAAAAAGATATAAAAGTTGATTTCTTCCATCAGGTTAAGGCACAGTTGTACAATACAATCCATGCCTATGGCTTCAGGAAAGGTTCAGCATCTGAAAGCAATAGTAGCCATAGGCAGACCTGGGAGAGGGGATTCTATCCAACAAGCCCAAGAGCAAAGGAAGGAGCAGAAGGAAGAGAAGTGGTGCTATCCACCACGTGGGATAGCATTGAACTAGGATTTATATGTTATGAGGAGATTTTAATTTTAAAAATTGTCTTAAATTTAAGAAATCTATTTTTTTGGTTTGTTTCTTCCAGGTAGGGTCTCACTCTAGCCCAGGCTGACCTAGAATTCACTATGTAGTCTCAGGCTGGCCCCAAACTCACAACCATCCTCCTACCTCTGCCTCCCAAGTGCTGGGATTAGAGGCATGTACCACCACGCCTGGCCAAGAAAACTTTTTAGACTATTAATATGCTTTTAAAAACAGCAAAGCCCAAACACAGCAAGGTAAAAGATCTCAGTCCCGGCACAATTTTTGACACGACTTACTTTTGTATAAGTTTATTCCAATTTTCCCTGAGGAACTGCCAGGCCAATTCATAGCCCATTGGGTTTCTGCCAACAAGTAAAAGAATATGTGGAAACTCCTGAGTTTTTATTATATCTCCCTTAAAACTTTCGTCTAGTAGCCTGTAATGATTAAGAGAAGAAATGTTAGAGATTAATTATAGGTGACAAAAGAATTTTTTAATTGCCAAAACAAGTTATAAAAGGAAAAAAAACTGCTAATAATGAAAGCCAAAAAAAGTAATTGGAAACAATAATCCTGATAAGCCCACAAGTGGTGCATAATAATGAAAACTAACATTTATAAGACTGATTCTTCTATGTTCTCTCAATTCCTCAAAATAGTTCAAAGAGTGTCTCTAATAAAATTTCAAGTATGCTGTTGCTTTAAGAACACACAATGCATACTCATTTATATTTTTTCCCTAACACTTGGTTCTCCCAAATTACTTGCTATTCTCAGTAGATGTACAACATAATTTCCAGCTGATCATGTGATTCCTGGCCAAGACAACAAACAGGTGACAGAGCCATGTGATCTAATGTGATTTCACTTGGCCACAGAACACCAATGAATGACTCACCACTGAAGCTTCTCCTGATTTTGGCTGGTACACAGGGCAAATTCAATTTGGCTTTTCTCGGTACTAGATAAAGAAGTCTGATATTTACTGTAAAGAAAATCCCAGCCTTCTGTGTTCTGGGCTGCCACAGCAAACACTGCCAAGGTCACATCAGCAGGCAGGCTGTGGGAGAGAACACACTTTGAGCATGCGCGGTGGAGAAAGTGCTCCAGCCTGCCTAAAGGTAACCAGCTCTGCCCCTGTCCCTGCCCAGAGAAACATGCCTGGAAATAGAAACAACAATTACTGCTGCCCTTCCATTATGTTTTATGAAAAGAGGCAAGAGAAAATATCTAAAGCTAGGTTTTCAATAGCCTCAGAAACATAACAAGAAATGTCAGTTTTATAAATACCCACATATTAATTTTTTTTAATCTGAGCGACTTCTGAAGAAAAATTCAAATGAGACTCAAACTCTACTTTATGAAGACATTGGGAATGCCACGGTAGCACAGTTGGCATTTCTTTAAGTGGAAGCATGTAGCTGGCTGGCACAAATGTGTCCTGGATGGCATTTAAATTCCAAACTCAAAAGGACTTGAAGAACAGGAGTTGAGCCTTCCAGATATGGCCCAATCCTGTATCCCTGGACACTCTTAGCAATTACTGGGCTTCCCTGCCAGGGGTCACTCGGGAAGCTTGTGGAAAACACATTGTCCATCTCAGTTCAGTGAGACTTTGTAATGGCTGTACAAAATGAGAATTACAGTAATCCCCTTCTAACTCTGCAGACATTCACCCGAAAGTGCTCTCCAGGTATTTCTTCAAGCAGAAGTTTGAGAAATGTTAGACAAATTTTAAAAGGATCCCCACCCCACAAAGGTGCCGTATGTATCTTGTTACATCAATAACTTGGTCATTCGGTGGGGACTGACCTGAAGTTTCCATAAGACTCCTTCCACTTTCTGAAATAGTCTTCTGCTCTCTGCACACAGGGCTGATACTTGCGCACACACGCGAGCAGAAGGAGCTGGCTCCTCAGCATCCTCTCTGACATGGAGCCCTCATCTGCCCACATCTGCTTATCAATGAGGCTCTTGAACAGCCTGAGGAGGAAGGCCTGGGACACAAGACAAGGACAGTGAAATAGAGCAGGAATACTCTCGCAAATCATTTCATAGTTATATAATCCATTGTTCCTTCTGGTGGCAGGGACTAACATTTTTTAAATTTTTTTATTGTCCATAATGAGTTACATTATTTAGTGGGTCAACAATGAGTTGTTAACTTTTAAAGCTTAACCCAACTCCTTTTCAAGTACGCAGCTCCATATTTATCAAAATGAAGAAATAATGATGAACAGTTTTAGTATGTGCATGATAATCTTTTCTAAAGCTTCCTTTTTACTCAAAATCAGGATGAACTTCAACTCAAACTAACAGACAATCCATGAATAAATTTTGGAGCAAATTATACAACAGATTTTCATGGAATTTTGTCAAAACTAAAATTTTGTGCCCCACCCTCGAGTACCACCAAGAGTCCTAGGAAAAGCTTAATTTTAGTCATCATCATTAAAAAGTCCAATGACATAAAAGATTTATGGGAAAAGATCTGTGATTTATTTAAGTACAGAATCTAACATTAACAATCCTAGTGGAGTACAAAATAAAACCCAAGTCTATGAAATTCAAACCAAACTGAAAGTATACTTTATTTACCTTAATTATATGGACACACACCCACAAGAAAAAAACACAATTATATACTATTTTACTTATTTCAGTCTTTTACCTTGAATTGAGTTTCTACCTCCTTCATGTCTCTTTTCTCCATTAACTTATACATAGGTATCAGCTCATTCAATCCTTGGAACACAGGCATTATTTCAGTCTCATGTTTCAAGTACAGGGTTAAATCCAAAGCTTTCTCAATCGATAACTTTCCAATACTGAGCAAAAGAGACCCCATGGTTACACATTTACAAGAAAACCCAGGAACTTGCTTCTTTTGCTTCATCATAGATTGTAACAATCTTCTAGCAAAGCAATTAGGCATATATAAATGTTCTTTATAAATAATGACCTTTACACTACAATCTTTTCTCTTGCACATTTACCCAGCAAGATTACACGGGGGACAATACTTCTCAATAAAACAGAGCGGGTTAGCTTGTGGTTAGTGTCTGCCATCTAGGACATAGCAGATTGTGTAATAAGAGAGGACTTTGATTCAGGAAGCCAAGTCGGAGACATTGCCATTCAGCAGAAGTATGAGTCCCTGGTGGAAATGCGTCTTCTCTGTTTAAGAGGACACTGATATATACAGAAATGGTTCATGACGCAAGGTTGGTTGTAAAAGCCTCAGTGGAAGAAGATGTATATACACTCATCTGTAAACACATACTCTCCTATGATTCAAGCAGCAGTAAGCCTTCAGAAGGTATTTGAGAGGAACTAGCTAGATAAGCAACCTTTAATTTCTTTCCACTGTTTTTTGTTCCCTTGGAAGGCTTGGTGTGATGGCAGAGGAGGCAGAGTGCAGCATTCAGGGTAGAAAGACATGGGGTGTGAGAATTATGGAGCTACCTTCCCCCACCTAATGCACCCCTTGAGGACTTCAGTTCTGCCTAAATAGAACTTTTCATTTTAGGCTTAGAAAGTATTTCTTTTCCCCTTTGTAATGGTAGAAAAAGTAAATAGTGTTTGCTATATCCTTAATCACTGAAAGATCATTTGGTTGGGCTAAATTTTATGACCTATATTCCATAAAGATGCTGTTAAATTCAGATGTGATATTTCTCTATTTTTTTTAAATTCTCATCTTTAACCCAAGAGACATAATGCAAACAATTGGCCTGGATTGAGCTCCTATTAAAGGTTCAAGATGGTTAAGAATGCAAATGGGAGAAACTCTACCTGCTATCAGGGCAGGAGAAGGCTGCAAGACACAGCTTTAGGAATGGGCAAGTGACTCCATAGGATGCTGTCTCTGGGTTTTCTGCACATTTGCCACAGTATTATTTTATTCCTAATTGAGCTTAAACTGCACACTCTGTACTTCAAGTTACCTAGTAAACACAGACAGGTTAATCCCAAGGCTGAAAACAAGGTTGCATTGTTAGAAGAACATGGGGGGAAATAAATGCCTTTCAACTTCTTTCTAGCAATCAATCACTCCCTTTCATCTCTAGAAATCAGGATCTGAAGGGTAACAGCTTCTTGTGTAAATAAGCCACAGCTTTGAGCCGCCTCTATTACCTGACAAGCTGAAAGGCATTATTAATAAGGCTCGCCCGATCATTACTGCTGATTGCTGTGTGCGCTCCTTTTAAAAGGCCAGCCAATGAATCCCATCCATCATCCTCGTAATGCACGATGTAATAGCCATTCATCCCCACGTTAAATTTGATCCATTCCACTGCTTCTGGGAGGATGAGCACATCTAGGGCAAATAAAGTAAATCACAGCTCCATTTGCTCTCTGGACAGATGAAAGCTTGCTTGATCAGAGACTACACAAGAAAACATGCAAGACTTCAGTACTGAACAAATGGGAATCACTTATTTCTTTTAGAACAGACAACAACAGAAACAGTAGCTTGAGACACTAACTTTTTGATGTTTGTAGATCTATGAAAACAATGCAACCACATTTCTGGCTATTCATGTAATATTCCATAGTCGTGTTAACAAATTAATGAGAATTTTCATCGTTAATGGCTCTAAAGGCATTAGATAGTTAAGTTGCTTGAACTTCTAGTTGGCATTATATTAGACTATAAAAATCTAGGCAGTATTTTTCACCTAGTTCCTTTAACTTTAATTAAGATAAGCAGAAAAGGGAAGTCCGTTTTTAAGTCCTAAGCATTTCTATACTTCTTTTTTGAAGTATTATTATTTCCAAAATAAATTACCTGTCTTTCTCTTCAGCAAAAATCTCTGGACTGAGTCAGACTTGCTGGTAATGTATGTCAATGGGACATGCCACAGGTACCTAAAAGAAAGGAGGCATTCCTCGTTTTCAAATCCATCCAATCAAAGTCTAAACCACTGTCATGTGCCAGGCACTAGTTTCGAGCAGAAGGTACTGAGATCTCCAGTCATCCAGCCTAGTTTCCAGGCAAGCTACCATTGATCCTTCTTGGGTTCCTGGTATACAACTAGGAATTTAGGTTTAACTAACTAATGACTGGGAGCCAGAACTGACCCCAAACAGTGGTCACTAATAATGGCACAAACTGACATTATGTCCTCCTAAATCATGTACCAAGGGATGCATCTTTCTTCTGTGGAATGCCTCCCATGATGTACCACCTGAATCTAATCAGGAAGAAACAGTAGAACTCACAAAGTAAAGAATTTTCTATTCAAATAGCAGGCCTGTCTAACTCTCAAAAATGTCAAGGAACACAAAGAAAGATGGAAAAATTGCTTAGAAAAATGAAGCCAAAGGTATGTGGTATTTAATTGTGATACATGATCCTATTGAATCTTGAATGATAATTTTTTGATATGATATTTTCAAGACAACCAGAAATGTTGACTAGGCTCCATAGATTAAACAATGGTATTGTGTCATTTGATTCCTAGCTTTGCCAATAGCATTATAACTGCATGAATGAATGTTCTTACTTATTTTTTGAAACTACATCCTCTCTTTCTCTCTCTGCAAATGCATATATACCGAATATGTATAATATAGTATGTATCATATTGCATGTTTCTATGCACATCCTCTATTATGGATATAATACAATGCTTTCTGTATACAGCATAACCATATAGAAACATAAGTGTGGTAAAGAGTTAACATATATGTGAGTAGAGCATATATGGAAATTCTTTTCACTATTATTGCAATGACTTCATGAGTCTGAAAACAGTTTAAGATAAAACAAATGTTTTACACGGTGTCCATCCAGCACCAGTCAAGTTCCCAGCAATTCATTCCTAACACTGCTCTTCTGATCATTAAGCGGACAGTTTTCAGCATCTAACTCAGACTTCTAACGAAAATTGAGTCTCTCTTAATTCCCAGAAATTGCATAAATCCTTTTGTCAGCTCCAAACTAAATGCCAGGCACTGCTTTAATTTAGTGGCAGCTGCTTAGATTGGAGCTGATTTTAAGCCAACAACTAGAAATTACATCCTTTTAAACCACAAAACATGAAAATGTGAAAATAATTATAGATCCACAGCTTTTCCAAGATTACCCCAGCTTTAAAGCCCCCTTAATCCTTTTGGGAAGTACATGATATAAGTCAACTAGCGTAGGGGAGTGCAGCTCGAATCAAAACAGTCCAGGGACAGAAGTGAGAGCATGACTTCAAAGGGGAGGCAGAGGAAGGGTTTACACGGCGAACATTACCGGCTCTCTGGAGCACTGTCAGACCCCTTCATATAGTGCTCCTGCTTCATGTGCACGTTGCGCCCTCTCACAGTGATGGTAATCAGGGGAAAGCCCTTCTGCAGCGTCCAGGTGTTCATCATGGCTTTCATATCCACACTGTCCTGATGCCAGTGCTGGTTCATATACAAAAAGGCAGGTGCAGCATCTAAGACTCACCTCCAAGAAAGGAGAGGAGGCCAGCTTGGATACAGTGCACTGCTACCCAGCGCCAGCTTCCTGAGCTCTGCAGCCTCCTTCTTGGCTCCCTTCCTTCACTGCCCCCAGCAATTTCTAACCACCACCTCTACACCAGTCTCAAAAGGCTCTATTCTGGTTCTATTGAGCATAGCCAATGACCTGGGGGAGTTCTGGTCACCAAGCAGGTATGTGAGCAAGTGAATGAGGGGAGAGAAGGGAAAGGAGTCAGGTATCTAAGGAAGGAAAAACGTTCAGTGAAGAGCTGCTAAAGTGATGACAGCTCATCCTTAATGAATGGTTATAAATGCAAAAGAAGACCTGCCCTTCATGCTGCAAAAATATTTAGGAAAAGATTGAAGAGATAGCAAAAGGATAAAATATTCTGTAGGATAAACTAGAAACTAGTACATAATCTCTAAAATAAAAAATTAGAGGGCTGGGGTATGGTTCAGTGGGCAAAGGCTTTGTTTATAAGCATAAAGACCTGAGTTCTGATCCCCAGCCCCCATATAAAAGCTCATGGGGGAGGTGTGTCCCTGTAATCCCACAGCTGTGGAGTTGGAGTTGGAGGAATCCTTATGGTAAACTGGCTAGCTGGTCTTGCCAAGTCGAGGGCTTTAGGATAAGGAAAAGATCCTGTATCACAACTAAAGTGAAGAGCAGCCAAGGAAGACACCCAATATCAGCTGTCCACCGCAAGCATGCACACATGCACGCATGCACACCATACTCATACAATGAATAGAACACACATCAACAATTGAAATATGGTGGATAAAATTCTGTTGTGTGCAGAATCACTCACAGCTGTCCACAAGTTCAGATAAAGGGGATCTGATGGTATGAATACCTTGTAGCTGAACATGAGTTGAAACTAAATTCAAAGTGCTTTTGGCTTTCAGATTGCAATTGCTATAGGGAAAGACAGGGATAGTAACCATCTGATTTATAGGTCTGTTGACAGGAGCAAAGGAGAGATTGCATGTGTGGGTTTAGCAGGTGCCTGATGCATAGTAAGTGTTCATGGGTGCCTTTTCCCACATGCCAACTCTGAAAATGATTAACATATCTTATTTATTGATAAGATGCAGTCCTAATCTGCCAAAGAAACTTGTCATAAATCCTCAGCATTAGAGAGAATGAAGTGGAAGGAATTGGTGTCTGCAAGAAAGATTGTCACAGGAGGATGTACCACCCTCTTGGGTAGATACTTTGAAAGAAACAATGCAAACATCTGTGGGCCTGCTATTGTGAGAAAGCAGCCTTGTCCGGAATGAGGGGGAGCTGATCCAGACTTTATAAAGTCTGGCACAGAGCATCCTTGAAAATAACGTGTAGTACAAGAATATGCTTGGGGGAACAGGTGCAGAGGGAGACTTGCCGAGGATGAAGATGAGTGTTGGCTTCTAGAGCAAAAGCCCTCCATCGTTTGTGTGCCGTCCGTGGGGCAAATCTAAAACAAACAAAACAATAAGTGCATTGCACTCGTTTCTGTAGTGAGCACTTATGCTGCTTCTCAGAGGGGAATCGTGACACAGGAAAAACAAAACAATAAACATGTCAATCCCACAGGCAGAGATACACAGTCATACTTACGCTTGCTATGCTATTCCACAGGTCCTCGTTTTTTGTGTTTTTATAGCTGTACTGACGGAGGTACTGCACAATGCCGCTTTTAAATGTTTCGGCACTCAGATAATCTCTTAGCATATTCAGAATACAAGCTCCCTGAAGAGACAGTAGAAGCGATTCTTACCTAGAGTTCTGTCACCCATTTCATTTTGCAATGATCATTGACTGCAGCTGCATTTCATTTTGAATGTTCAACCCAAGAAAGAGCAAATAAAGAATTGACTATAACACACTCTTTAGGATTATGAAGCAAATTACAAATTTGATCTGAAAGAGCTCAAGTGGGCCAGCATGGTCAGGACTGAAAGCATTCAATCTGGGTTGCCTCTGATGGAGGGAAAACCACCCCACAATCTTACCATTATCTCTCCATCCCTGGTAAATTTAGTACCCAAACTACACTACTGCAATCTGCTTTTACCTTTTCATAAGAAACATCATCAAACATTTCCCAAATCTGAGCAGGGTTCTCCACAGGAGTGGACACAGGATGTGAGGAATTCAGTGCATCGACCTCCATTGCATTAAAACACTTGCCAAAGAAATATTCTTCCTGTTGGCATGGGGAAAGAGAAAGAAAGCAAGGAACATGGCATCGTTTCTAGTCTACATTTAGACAGGAAGCATGAAAGGAGGAGAAATTGGACTGGAATAATAGACGTGTATTTCCAGTAACTTTGAAATACACAGAATTGCTATGATTTCTAGAGAGCAACAAAGAGACAGTGATTTTTTAAGGACGCATTTTAGATTGTACTCATCATGAATGCTTACTAGTTTAGAATAAATAAAATTTTGTATTAGCCTAAAAACAAGATCATTACACATGTGGCCAAACAATAACATAGCAGGAAAGTAAAATGCATAGATTTAAGCTTTTCTACTCCTCATACACACTTCTTAATTGTTCTAATTTTTCCAAGACCTTTAGCTGGTTAGTTAGGTTATTAATTTGGAATCTCTCTGTCTTTGTTATGAAGGCATTCAGTGCAATAAATTTTCCCCTTAGGACTGCCTTCATTGTGTCCCATAGGTTCTGGTATGATGTATTTTCATTATCGTTTAAAAGTTCAAGGAATCTTTCAATTTCCAATTTAATTTCTTGAATGACCCATTCATTGTTTAATAGCGTATTGTTCAATCTCCCAATAGTTGGTGTGATTTCTATGTGTTCTCTCATTGTTTATTTTCAGCTTCAATGCACTGTGGTCTGATATGATGCAGAGTACTGCCTCAATCTTCTTGACTTTGTTTAGGCATGTGTGATGGTTAGGTTTTGTTGTCAACTTGATCTTTTTAATTATCTTGGGTGGGTCTCTGAGGATGTTTACTGGAAGGCAGCCTCTCAGCAAGGGGCAGGATGTAAAGAAGCTCAAAGAAGCTGGAAGTAAACATTCTTTCCTGTGTGGGCCATGTAGGAAGGAAATCCCAGACACTCAGGAAGCCAGTAAGTCTGGGATAGGGTTGCAAGACCCCACCCTAAGGCTATATAAAGGAGAAGAAATTCTCTCCTTGGTCTCTCCTGCCTGTTTGCTGTTCTGTGTGTGGTGTTGGTGATGGGTTTCTCTCTCTGCTTGGACCTGTGAAAGAGGGCCAGATCTTTCACTGTTACAGAACTTACCCTCAATCTGTAGTTTCAATAAATACTTTCCTCCCCCAAATTGTGCCTGGTTTGAAGATTCATCCCAGTGGTGTGTGGCTGACTAATAAAGCATGTTTTATGTCCTAATATGTGGTCTATTTTGGAGAAGGTTCCGTGAGCTGCTGAGAAGAATGTATGTTCTGTAGAATTGGGATGGGGTGTTCTGTATATGTCTGTTAGGTCCAGTTGATCTATGTTGATATTGAGTTCTATTATCTCCCCAAGCTATTAGCATTTCTATTTCTTTAATGCTAAGTGCAGATGCAATTTACTATGTAATGTTACAGAAAACACAGATTCACACTTAAGTCTGGAAATAAGTCTTTATCATATATCTTAAAACCTTTTTTTTTTGTTGTTTGTTTTTCAAGGTAGGGTCTCACTCTAGCCCAGACTGGAAATCACTGTAGCCCCAGGCTGGTCTCAAACTCACAGTAATTCTCCTACTTCTACCTTCTGAATTCTGGGATTAAAGGCATGCACTATTATTCCTCATTTGAAAGCATTTTTGAAACATGATTCATCTCTAAGTGTATGGTGAAGTTCCCTCTGAAATATTTTTATATTTTTCCATATCCAAAGATTGCTAAATATTCTCTAGCAACATTGAACAAAACAATAAATTAATCCAAAATGTAGCAACATAAATAACAACTTACAACTCTGAGTTCAGGGTGGGTCACACTGACAGACACGAACTCCATGAACTTGGCAAATCCTTCATTGAGCCAAAGGTCGTTCCACCATTCCATGGTGACCAGGTTCCCAAACCACTGAAAGGAAAGGATGGCTGTTTATTCCAACATTTATAGAGAGACTGTATTACCTTTTATCTATAATGTTAGGTAAGACACAGCACACTTAGAAAGAAACTTGTAAAACATCTATTATCATTTTATGAATGTGAGAATATGTTTCATACAATGAACAGTTTGTCAGTTAAAATGAAAACTTTTCAAAATACATTATAAAAATAAAATTCAGTGCTTTAAGGAAATAATGAAACAGTACTTGAAGGAAATAATGAAAAGACAAAGTAAATGCAATAAATACATGAATACCCTCCTATATCCCCAACAGCGAAATGACCAGAAATATAAATGCACTTAAAAAGCATGCCCTGAGTGAAACTACACAGTGAATTCCAGGTCATTCTGGGCTAGAGCTAGACCCGAACTCAAATCACCAAAAAGAAAAAAAAAAGCATTAATGAAGTGGAATACCTGGTGGGCAAGTTCATGAGACACAGTCATTGTGATGCCTAGCTTACTGGATGCAGAAGACTTCTCCTTATCAAACAACAGAGCTGATTCTCTGTATGTGGTCAGGCCCCAGTTCTCCATAGCACCAGATTGAAAGTCGGGAATTGCAGCGAGATCTTTTGAAGAAAGTTGTACTGTTCATTACAATCTCAGAGCTACACATTTTCATAAACACACTAAACATCAGGATGGCTAAGTGTTGGGACCAAACAAGAGGTTAAGTAAACTCCTATGTAGAATTAGGAAGGTCCAGAGGCAAAGCTTTCATCACAAAGAAAAGGGGGTTTAGTAACTCAGAGTCATTTTGCTAGCAATGTGACCAAGTCAGATTATTGGGTCTCAGTCTTTAATTATGTCTCTAACTTTTTTCATTCCTTTTATTTTTGGCAGTACTAAAGGTTGAACCTAGAGTCTTATGCATGCTAGATAAGAGTTCTACCACTGAGCTATGTCCCAACCCTTCCTTTTACTGTTTCTTTTAAGATAGGATCTCACTAGTTACCCAAGATGACTGTGAACTCGCTCTATAGCTCAGGTGGGCCTTGAACTTGCAATCCTCCTTCCTCAGCCTCCAAGTATGTGAAATTACAAGCTTGAGCCACCAAGCTTGGCTTCTTCTCAAATTATCTGACCTTAAATTTGAGAACTGAACAGCCAGGGGAGTGAACTTTGTATTACACTATATCTTGGATTCTTAAGACTACCATGTACATAAGTACTCAAACACACAATAGTTTTAAGGGCTCAGATAAAATCTGCATTTTTT
>PVHP010003751.1:0-76142 GCA_004024765.1 Zapus hudsonius
CATGAACTCATCATCCTCCTGCCATAGCCTCCCAAGTTCTGCCACACTTGGTACAAACTCCAGATTGTGTTACTGAAAATTCAGAGCTATCTTCCTAAAATGACCTCATCTGGAGGTCATTTTTTTGTGTTCATTTTAATTAGCAAACCAGTCAAATTTTAAATGGACTGGTAAGGGCTGTTTATTCTCTGTTCTCAAAGATGTTCATCACTTTGTACCATGAATGTATTTAATGTATGATGAACAATATATGAGATATATTATATGTTATCTGTTTGTGTATTTCCATTTATTGGTCTATCTCTATACTCTATAAATTTGTATGTACATATGTATCAGTGACACTGCTGAGGACACCATGAGACTGCAAATAATACCTATTAAAACCAAAAGCAAAATGCACAGGCAATAACTGCTTTCTTCAACCAAATCTTGTCAGTCTCCTGAGGTTTCATAATAGAAAGTTACCCCATAGTTTTTGCCTTTTCCTTGCCACTTACTGTCATATCTCTGAACTATGTATAGTCCTGTCAGGAAGGGAGTTTCATTATACCAATTATTACATTGCCTTCAGGCTTTTTCATGCTGCATTCTCCACGTATAATAGAAGTGGATTTCATAGAAATATCATTAGGGCTGTTAACTACAGGATTAAAGCATCAGGGAAGCCATCAAAACATGTACTTTATTGTCAATATTTATCCTTTCTGAAATACTTACATTTGAGGCACATTCTTAGAAGAATCATTTACAATTCAAACTGATGCTTAAATAAGGAGAGTTCTGTGGTCACTACAGATAATTGTGTACATTCCTTGTTATCCATCTTTAAAAGCAGTCACAATGGTCATTTTAAAATTACTAAAAGGATAAAAAGAACAAGTCATCCTCAGAGTTTTGTTCTGAGTTGAGGGCATGGGATTACAGGTCATTGTTGGAAAGATAGCATTTGATCCAAGGTGGTACATGACCCCACAGTGAACACCAGCATCCCCACTAAGGGCTTTCAGTGGATTTGGGGAAGGGGAGAGAAGATATAAGAGTATAACCCGATGAGAATATGATGAACATCTGCTAGGTTCATACAATAAAATTCATAAGCAAAAAAATGGAAGCAGTTAACTTGATGATTTAGGAACATGGGAACTCAATATAATTTTGTCTTTATGAACAAAAACCACTAAAAATATATAAATGCTAACCTCAGGATTTGCTGACATTTGCATCTTGGACTTTCAGCTAAGAACCCAAGATGGCTGAGCGATGCCAGCATCATTCACTATTATGATGACAATATATATCTTAATCCTAATTTTTTTATTTTGAAACCTTAATTGTGTTATTTTGTGTAAAGCCCCAAAGGTTTTGAAAAATATATACTTGATAAGTAATAATGATGTTGGCTTTTAGAATACAGGAGAGCAGATTAGTAGGTAGAAAGTTGAATAGAAATAAAAAAGAGAAAGGAAATAAAATAGGGAGTATTAATTTATTTTACATGACCTGTTTCTTATTAGAAAACATATCATCCTAATGAACATATAATATTTAGATGAAACAACATTATTTTAAATGTCTTTCAATATTCATGGTATTAAAAATGAGGGAGGGCTAGTATACACACATATCACATACACACATACACACTTGTCAGCTGTGGAAACACTAGCCTCTGATGAGAAGTTGTAGAAGATTCTAAAGTGAAATGATAGCCATTTTCACATCCCAACATAATTAATAATTATTACAATGTACTTGATAAAATATATCACAGATTTTCTGAATAAAAAGACACCTAAGATAATCTAATATTGGTTACCAATGGGGGATCATAGACTCAGAAGAAGCCATGCATATATACACCTTTAAGTATGCACAATAGAACTTAATGCTCTACTTGAAACTTCTGGAAGTTCAATTCCTTGATATCCCTGCAGATTCACAACACAGGGATATTGAGATAAGAATACCATATTTTTCTGACGTCATCCTGTCATCTATGATCATCTATAGTTATCAAATGTAGTTCATTAAATATGGCTCTCTCCTACCTCTTTAATTCCCTCATTCTGTGATTATTGTATATGTGATTATGTTGATTATTGTATATGTGATTAATCATGATTTATTGAAGATTTGGTTAATAGTTATATGACATTGTTTAGGTTTATATACAAGGTCTCATTATAAAGTATTCTTTTCTTCTGTAAATTCATACATAATCAGAATGTTCTCTTCCCAGGACAAATACAGTGACATCCAATCCACCTCATTTACTCCAACATAACTGCTTTATATGTTCTTGGGGCTAGGTATTAGAGTGAATTTCCACTGTAATGCAATATTGCAATTGAAAAATGGTAGTTGGTTAGGCTGACATTGATTGATGAGCTGCTTGCATAGGTTATGCAATTATTCTGAAGACATTCTGTTTTTTAAAGAAATAGGTAACTTCAGCGGACATGGAAAAAAATTAGATGCAGTTTTCCACAAAATTATTGTCCAAGGGTATCAGTGGAGACTATTAAACACGTCTTGGAAATGATGAGCAGTTAAGCCCTTTAGATTTCTTGACTGACATACTAAAATGTAATGAAATGAAAGTCTGAAGCTGTTAACTGTATTGATTTCACATCTAATTTTCACTGTTGAACAGTTTCCATCTATTCTTTCCTTGCTTTCTTTCTCTTGCTTTTAGTACATATGCATACAATGAATAATATATGAGATAGTATATAAATTATACCGAAATGTGTTTTGCAGATATACATCTGAGTAAATGTACAAGTATGTATGTATGTATGTATGTATGTATGTATGTATGTATGCAAATAAATAAATAATTCACAAGAAACAGTCTATTACATGCACATATACATTATATTAATATTTTAATTTATCTAAAGTGTGAATATTTGTATCATTTCTTGAACTGTGAAGGGCATATGTTTTGTCTTGAGAAAGCAAACCTTTCTTATCTTCATCAATTTCTTTTTTATACAGTGCAAGTTCCAGGGCCAGTAGAAAACCTGCAAGCTGTATCTACCTCACCTACCTCAATTCTTATTACATGGGAACCGCCTGCCTATGCAAATGGACCAGTCCAAGGTTACAGATTGTTCTGCACAGAAGTGTCTACAGGAAAAGAGCAGGTAGGTAAGGGAATTCCATCTCCAGGATTACTGCAGGGCTAGAGACATAGAATATCTGTCAGCTTTTCATAAGGTACATTGTCTTAGTACATTCATTGGTTAGTCATCAAGCACTTGTTATTGGAAACTTTGAACAATTTAATGCACTTCTGGTTCAAAGCTAATGAGGTGAAGTTAATAGCAGGTGCTGGTTTGGGGGTTGAATATGCAATCTGGGTAAGTCCATTCATATTCATGTTCCTGGTCCCCAACATGTTTGTGCTCTCTCTATTTAAGAGGTAGTCACCTTTATCATGAATAGTTTAGCTGAGCTATTTTCTTCAATTTCATTCATTTTATTTTGTTTTTGTCTTCTCTTCATCTCTGCACTGTGACCAACCTTTTTCTCACTGTTTCCAGTAGAACTAATTCTAAGAAGTCTACACTCTTCCTCTGAATTGTGCTAGTAATCAGTGATCAGGACAGGTGACTGAAAGAAGCAGATCATTTCTTTCAGTAAGACTATGGAGAGACAAGTGACACTTTGATGGTGTATGTATAGCTTTTAGTAAATATCTCAATTGCATATATACATATATATCCATATATGTTACTATAAATATAATACTACATATGTATTTATACATGTATATGAGCATGTGCATATATAAGACTACACACACATATATACACACTGTGAAATGATATATATTAACAAAAAGATAATTCAGAGTGTTGATTGAGGATCCTGTCTGTGAAGGTTGCTAAGCATAGGCTTTTTTTCTTGCTTCTATATAAACAAAATAGTCAGGATTTCTCATTTGGAAAAATTACCATAGTCCTAATCAGAAATAGTTTGGATCCAGTTCAAAATTATATCATGAGATATCACATGAACTGTTTCAATGTAGTCAGTAATCCTGTGTTTTCATAGCTATTTTCCAGCTATTTTTAATTCTTACTTTTAAAGTATATATTTTATCCACTCTTCTTTTTTATTTTTAGAGTACATTTATTTTCTACTGATTTTTTAACATTTTTATTGGTTTAGGATTATAGATATTAACACAACAATATGCTCAGTATCATAGGCTCTTAGATAAAGCCATTGAATCCATGATGACACTCCCTCATATGCATTAGTTATTCTCCCCCCCCCCCATGACTCTTACATTTTTTCCACCCCCTCTTCTGCAAATTTCCCTGAGTCATAGTGGGTGAGTTTAAATTTTGCATAGTTATTAGGTTCTTAAGAGTCTGCGAATTTGTATTTTGGACAATTTTAGGCACCCTTGCTGCCTCTCTCCATTGTCCTTCCCTAGGTTATCTGCCTTGCTGTGGGAGTAGCTCTTTTGCTCTTCATCTCACTTCCTTAAAGGTTACATCAGGGCTCTAAATGGTGAGTTTGAGGTGAAACATCTGCTGCTTGGGTGTCCCCCGTCAAATCAGGTCCCTTTGGTGGAGTTCGGTGGTCCCGGGGTTCTCGTTGCTTTCTGAAAAATACAAGGAGAGTCTCCAGCAGAGAGTGAGTTTACTATTCCTCAACTGAGACAAATATCACTAGGTTGCCCACCGTTTGGTGGGTATAGCCTTTCTTTGGACCTATGGTTAGTGAGGACGTTCCCAATGTAGATGGGGTTCTTGGTTCCCCTTCAAGGTTGCGTTGGGGTCCCCTTACAAGTCAGGGGTTTCCTGCCTTTGAGCTGATCTCAATGCAAATTAGCCAGCTGTTGATTACCCACCTAGGTTGGGTGCCACTATTGCACAGATGGTCACTTCTTGACTTGTTTGCTGTGCCATATAGCAGTGTGTTCTGCACTCTCAGTCCACTGGTCAGTGTAACTTGAAGATGCCTCGTGCTCAGTCAGGATATAGTTGGTCTGGTTCCCCTGGCAGCTCATGCAACACCTTCTAGCATTACCCAGGCTGCCCATCTGGGAGCTGATTTCATTTCTGGATTCATCAGAGTCTCTCAGTGTTGTGTGATATCAGTCTGTGGAATCTTAAGCAATAGAGTCTTATCTTTTGCCCAAGGTGGGTATTCAAGGGCTGTGACAAAAATTTGTCTTGTTTTAGGGACCACTCTGATCAATAGCTCATTGTGGTAGGTAACTACTTACTGGGCCAGGGAGCCAAAGTTCAGCATCCTTTGTACCATAGGTAGGCTTCCACCCCATGCCCTTTGAGGCCCTATCTACCTTAAGAAATTTTGTACAGAGGATAGGATTCTATGGAGTCATTATTGTTAGTTCGTTTGTGTACATTTCCCCCCTCTGTTGCTTCCACAGCTGCCCCCATTTCCTTCTGTCCCCTTTGCCCTTTACCTGAGTCACTAGTCATATTTACTTACAGTTCGGTTTAACCTGATTAGGGGCCACAGATAAGAGAGAATATGTGGTACTTGTCTTTCTGTTCTTGTTGAGTTCACTGAGTATGATCTGTTCCAAGTCCATCCATTTTTCTTTGAATTTCATTTTGTCATTTTCCCTAATTGCTGAGTAGAGTAACATGGTGTATATATACCACATTTTTGATATCCAATCATCTAGAGATGGACATTTAGGTTGGTTCCAATTCCTAGCTATTATGAATTGAACTGCTATAAACATGGTTGTGCAGATGTCACTTTGCAGAAAGGAAGAGTCTTGAGGATATATGCCCAGCAAAGGGATAGCTGGGTCAACTGGTAGTTCTATATCCATCCTGTTCAGAAGCCTCCACACTGCTTTCCATATTTTCTACTGATTTTTAATTAGTATTTTATTTATTTGAGAGAGAGCGAGTGAGAGAGAAAGAGGTAGTCACAGAGAGAATAGGCATGGCAAGGCATGCCAGGGCGTCCAACCACTGTAGAAAAATTCCAGACACATGCACCACCTTAGCATCCAGCTTTATGTGGGTCCTGGGGAATCAAGCTTTTCAGGCAAATGTGTTAACTGAGACATCTCTCCAGCTATCTATCTACTTTTCTATTATGCATTTCATGAGCTCATTTGAAAACACTCTAAAGTGCTATTGTCCAAGATTGATAAAAGTGGATTTGGGGATAACCACATGATGGACCTCCTAGTGGGCATGACTGGGATTCCTAAATGCCTTGGCCTTCAGTTCCTCCTTCATGCCAGTCAAGAAGTACTATGAACAGTTTCAACCCATGTCAGAATTTCAGGACATAAAATTTGTGTCAAAATATCTGAGAGCTTCAGGACCTGTGGGTATATTACATCAAGCGCAGAAACATGTCCATTGCTTCTCTGTGATTTACTCAATGAGGAATACCGGAGCAAATCTCAGTGCCATGGATTTACAGATAGCGTTTTATTATCTGGGCTTTGATGTGGATGAAATAACTCACTATTGAGTGCACTGGGTGGTTTTCAACAAATTGAAACTTAAAAACTATAAAATAAGCATGGTGCTACTTTAATGGGAGGCTACAGAGTGGCTTGGGTTTAAGTGGGGAGAGCACATGTAACAAGGAGAGTTTATGGCAATTCATTAACAGGATAGAGAGCAGCTGGATGGGTAGAAGTCTAACATCCAGATCACTGATTGCTCTCAATGGCTGCCATTCTGTTTTAATGTGCCTCTTTAATAACACTTTTGGTATTTTATGTCTCCAGAATATAGAGGTTGATGGACTATCTTATAAACTGGAAGGCCTGAAAAAATTCACGGAATATACTCTTCGATTCCTAGCTTATAATCGCTATGGGCCAGGAGTATCCACTGACGATATAACAGTGGTTACACTTTCTGATGGTAAGTTACAGTGGAATTTTATTCACACTTTTATTATAATAAAAATCGATTGTATGTATTTTGTTAATGTCAAGGTTTCTTGACTAATTCTCAGATATACAAGAGTATTTCAGTATAAATAAGAAATGTGGATAACTCAGTCATACTGTCTGCTGTAGTCAAATTTAAATTTGTGATTCAGATTTGAGATCTGAGTCCGTATGGATTAATGAAAAATCTCTGAGATGTGACTATTGCCTATGATCTTAAATTATTTTTGTGAGAGTTTTGTTTTATTTCTATAAGTGCTCTAATTCAAACACATTTTTATTTGTAGTCTAATATGGATTGCTGTGTTTCTTTTACTTATCATCCTTAAAGGCCATAGAACATTAAGGGTTCAAAATATATCATAGGGACTTACATCAAATATTAAAGCTTTAAAGTGAGCATGGAAATGTATATTTCAGCTCTATCCTGTCTAACTAATAATGCTTAGACTTTTTTTTTCAAATTCCATAAAGAGAGGCACAAATCTTATTGATGATGAAAGATTTATCTGAGTAGAGTCAGGAGAAGCTGGGGACCTAAGGAACAATTTTATAATGAAAGGTTGGTAAATTAAATAAAAGGTGAAAAGAAAGAATGGCAGAATGTATGATATAAAATGGAGCCATGGAGACTCAGACAGGTGCAGAAAGGCACAGTGGGTTCCTATGAATATTAACAAAGCAAAGAGTTGGCTCTTGTCAGTAATCAGTATCCTGTTAGAGTGTTTAATAATATAAATTATTGATCTTTTGAATTAAAAATGTCTTTAGCATGTGATTCCTTGACCTACCTAACATTCTTTAATCTGGGAATGCATCAAGGTGGATATTTCTCAGAATATAAATGGAATGAGGAAGGGCATGCATGTTTTTAAGGACACTGCAAAGAGAATACAAGAGTAAGGCTCATTTGCAATTTTAGCTTAAGAGTGGGTTTTATTTGTAAGGCCATTTTCATACCAAATTTAATGTTATTCTTTTACTCAACTGTCTGATTCTCTTATTGAAGGGAGGACAGATATATTGGTAGAATAAATTACTTCACAGCTAATAATTATAAAAGTAAAAGAAAAACAAATGAAAATGAGCACTTTGCATAATTTATGTAGATTCCATTCATACTTTGAACTGTAATATTGCAGTCTTATTATTCACTTTGGTTTCACGTGTCATAAGTGAGAATGATAGATTATTACTCATTAGTCCGAGATTTATCTTCTAGACCTGCTACATGGCTGTGAACTTAGAAAATATCTGCCATTTAAAAAAGAAAAAAAAAAGTATAGGCCTTCATGATCCTAACCCTGATAAATATCAACATTGTAAAGATTCTGAATTCCCTTTGTCAGATATATTTTACAGCAGAAACCAGGACTCTGAGGTCAGCTTATTGTGGTCAACCTGACCTTATCCGTAATCATCTTTATACTCAAATTATCTCCATTAGTCCAATGCAAACCCATGGTCCATCATGTCATTAACTAGTGACCCTCCTGTCTACTTCAATCTGATGTTTTCTCCTCTCTTCTGAATCTGTACATGCTGAGGTCATGCATTACATTCAGATGAGTCACCTTTTTAAATCTGATGCCTAGTCATAAGCCTTCATCTCCCTTGATGATGGCTCAAGCTTCATTGAAAATTGAATGGAATCCATATGAGTACCTAAAACAAGGCATGACATACATGCCAGTGTTTAATATTTGTTCTGTATGTCAATATGATACATTATATGCATATATGAAGATATACACATATATAGGTTGTGTGTGCATGTATCTCCAAATGAACTGCCATCTCTGATTGAGATTTGCTTTAAGATGTTTTTTGAGAAGAAATAATATTTCATTCAAATTCATCTATTGAATATAATTTTGCATTATAATAACCAGCATCTTCAAATGGTTCAAATTATTTAGCAAGTGGTCTTATTAAGTTTCCCAGTTTCCCAGTTTCATTCACAAAATTTTATTTTTTCTTGTACCGGTTGATGTGACTGGGTTGCTAAAACATTTTATAAATGAAGTAGCAATTATGAAAGTCTGCACCACCTTATCATTTGTCCAAGAGCAGGACCCAATTTTATACACAAACGAACTATAAGAATACGCTATTTATTGTTAGTAATATTTATTGAAAAATTATAGTACAAGCCATGAGTTTGTCAAACTAACATTTCACCAATGTTTCCTACTTTGCTGATGATAAAATTACATTAAAACAGTATCACATAACTCTCTGTGTAGTGCTTGCCTATAATCAAAGGACTTTGGAGGTAGGGCAGGAAAATTGCAAATTCCAGACTAGCCTGGGCTACACTGGAAGATTATGTCAATAAATATGTTAATAAATAAATAAATTAATTAATAAGCAATTAAAAACAAAAAAAACTGGTGGTGTCTTCAGGTCTCCTATAGTCCTACTCCCCCCCACAAAGCCTTTCATTTTTCTAGATGGACATCTTTCCATCCCTTAGGTACTCTTTCTAACCCCAGGAATAATGGTGTGGAAGGAATCCCTAGACTTCAGAGTCCATCTGCTCTCCTTACTGAAGCCTGGGTGGGGGGTGGGGGTGCAGAAGAAAGGGGCACTACAGCACTGCAGAAGAATGTGGCACTTTCCCATCTGATTTTCTCCCCTGCCCCCTGCCCCCTGCCCCCAGGACTGGGCTCTTGAGTAGGGCACTGGATTTCAGTTCTGCACACGCTGAGAATGTGAGGACTACAAACAACATTTCTGTCAAAAAAATTTATGCCTTCAAAAATAAATAAAAGAAATAAAAGATAGATATAGTAAGCAGCAGCCACTGCATATAATCTAGTGAGAAAAGAGGAAGTATTCAGTATAGAAAGGTTATTTTGTGATAAATGCCTCATAGCATCTCCAATAAAATGCTTATAATTAGGCGTGAGTTACTTTGATGCATAACTTATGTGGAAATGATAGCACACGTTTGTTAGGAGGAGGAATTTATGCAATTGTGAATCCATTTGAAACTGGGGGGAATTGATCTGCCCTCATCAGCGTATGCATAAAGCAGCGGGTTCTTTCTTATTGAGAAATCTCTGACCATGTTTGATTGTTTTTCTCTGTCTTTTTGTTTGTTGTTTTGAGGAAGGGTCTCCCTCTAGCCCTGGCTGACTTGAAATCCACTTTTATAGTCTCAGACTGGCCTCAAACTCAACGTAATCCTCCTACCTCCACCTCCCAAATTCTGGGATTAAAGGCATTCACCACCATGCCCGGCTTTGATTGGTTTTAATGGATGTACTGTGGATAATATTTTCTTCACACTTTGAAGACAAGCATATATATATATATATATATATATATATATATACATACATACACTTCTTCTCTGTCCTATGAAGTATTGAGGCATACTTCCACATATATGCCTGTGGAAAGGCCAGAATGAAAAGCTATATTAATGTGTGTTCTACTCACTTCTGCCCAGTATCTATAATACTATGAACTGTGTCTATTTATCATTAGATAATAGGATAAATTGGCAATTATGAAGCAAGTAGGGATTTGAATTACTGGCATGACAGAAGATTTACTTTTGGTACATAATAAATATTTGTTACAATTATTAAAAGTGAGCTGTATATTCATTTTTCTTCCATAAAGATTTGGGAAAAATTGAAATGCAGTCAGAATAATGAAGCGGCTAGAAAATAGACAAAAAATGAGGTCGTTTATTAACATAATTAATGAGGTGAATGCTATTGGACAGCCTGCTTGCATCGATGTCATATAAGTTCAATCATAAATAGCAAAAATTGAGGAAGTATTTCTACTTTTCTCTTTCCTGGAGATAATAACGCTTGCATTAAAGAAATTAAGCAACAATCACGGGTGCCCATTAGAATGATATATTTCATCATAAAACCGTGTAGATCTTGAAATGTATAAAATCATATTCTTTTCGTTCCACTCCAGCAATTCTCCCTTGTGTTTTCATTGCTCCTTCCTGGTAGGTTACCATAAAGTTGTAATTAAAAGGCAGTATTTGATATCACAGTGGGTGTTCTTTTTGCCAAACAGTTGGGGGTTCCCTAGATGGATAACTAACTGGCCCACCCAGTGAGACAAATAAACAGATGTAGTTATTTCTCATCTCTCCAATATTGCCTGCAAGGACCACATGCTTGTATTAACCTATCTAATTTTCACTATGAAATTTGAAAAAGACACACCTTTTCTCCTTATTAGAGAGGTGGAATTTATCCTTCAAGACTTTGACAGTAACCTCCACTCCTTGTTTGCTTCCTTTTAGTGCCAAGTTCTCCACCTCAGAATGTCTCCCTGGAAGTGGTAAATTCAAGGGTAAGTCAGCCGAATGCTCCCTGCCTCTGTACCTATGTATGTGTTATGTTGTTCTGCTAACCACAGTCACAAGTGAGGATGGGATGTTGACATGTGTGTGAAGAAATGTCCTGGTACAACACAGTGAGTATCATTGGATCTCACATGTTCTTGGGTTACAATGAAACAAACTCAATGGTGTGCTCGTTTCTTTCTAACACATTTGATTTTTAGAGATGTTTAGTGGTTATTCCAATAGGAGACAAAAAGATATCTCCTTTATTTCTAGGCACTAGTAGCACCATATATCTAGAAAAGTCCTTGACGGAACAATTGAAAGAGGTTGGTAAAGAAAGAGTTTGTTTCTTCAGAGACCAGTTTGAGGTGATAGTTAACCATCTCTGTTCTCCCCTGTGAACATAACCATTGTTGTGTTTTTATGAAGCAATACTACCTGTTTACTAATGACTTGACAAAGTTACTGACTTTCAGAACAGCTTTATTCAGACTAAGTTTATCAATGATAAGTAGGCTAGTGGCAGAAATCAGCCCATATGTCCAAGGTGATACGTTAGAAAATAAGGCAGAACCATCCAGCAGTGTGGCTCAAATGTGAATTGATCAGTGAGATGCTGTGGTCACCAGATTGTATTCCATCTAGAAAAGAATTACAGTATCTTTCTTCATTATCTTAAGGACTAACTCATTTGACAAAGAGGATCTGTCGAAAAGATTTCTCTGGGAGGCAACTGTGAAATTATCTGATTCTTAAAGAAAGTCATGGTCTGATTATTTAATTTAGTTTTCCTTTTTAATAATTGTACGTGGTCTTACTTACAATTAAAGCAACCCCCAAAATGTCTCTGTATTTAAATAGCATGAGTGAATGTTTTCTATTAGCATATCATGAGAGTGGTAACATATGCAAGTAATCTAATTTATTATCTGTAGTGATTACTTCATTTCAGGCACAATTTTGTGATATATTTTGTAAAAATCTATAATGAAGTCATATTTTGTTACCTTAATCACATTTGCCTTTATCAAATAAGTTTATTATCTTTCAGAGCTAATGAGATGTCTCTAGCACTGTTAACCTCACATTTTAAGTGCTCCCTGAGATAAAAACTAGTGATACGAATATGTACTTAGAATGGCGAATATAACGGAATCTAGGGGAAATGTGAAATAGAAGAATAAAACTAGTAATTAACATACCTAAAAATGACATTTTCATTTGCAAAAACATTACATCTTAAATTAGTCTACCACCAAGTCATAGTCAGGCGGACTTAAGAAATGTTGCATGTACAATGCTGGTATCTGAGAATAAAATTATGGTAGCTGTTTGTGTTTAGTGACTTGCTTTCACTAGAATCTTGACCCCACATTTTTCCTTGAGGGCAATCGTAGAAATTGATATGTCAACTGTTTTCTATCGGGCATTCACATCCTTCAAAAGTGTACTCCAGAGGAAGATGGATGTTTTCTTCAGAAATGTGAATTAGGCATTAGTGAATGACCTCAGATGCTGACTGCATTTGACTACAGATTTACTATCTTCCTGAAGAGAGGATTCCTGGTGGCAAAATTTACTTTTGCAACTGAATTGGAATTTTTTTTTCAAAGTGTGGTCTCACTCTATAGGATGACTTGGAATTCACTCTGTAATCTCAGGTTGGCCTGAACTCACAGAGATCTTTCTACCTCTGCCTCCCAAATGCTGGGATTAAAGGTGTGTGTCACCACACCCAGCCTTGAACTGGATGTTTATACAAATATATCCACTCAGACTCTTCCATATGTGCAGTACTCTCTATGAGCAGATGTAGCTGCTCCTTCTTTGATCTTCTGTTATCAGATCTCTGGAGCATTGCACCCCTGGACAATTAAACTTGTTCATGAATCTATCAGCATGAATGGAGCAGCTCCAATTTTCTCTCTTTTCCTTCCTCACTATGTTACATTATTTTCTAGCTTTGACAAAATTATGAAGTATAAAATCTTGTGGATATTTATTCAGAAAAAATTAGGCTTTGAGTTAATAATATGTTGATTCAGAGAACTCTATAATATTACATTTTAATTTCTGCTTGAAAAATGTCTCAAATGTAATAGTATTTCAGAATATTATCATTTCAAGTAACAGGCTATATTTAAAAGGAAATTGTATAGTCAAATAAATATTGTACATTTTAGATTAATATGATTATGACATTTATTTATTAACTTGAGGTTTTTCCTTAAGATAAAAAGAACAGATTCACAGTTAGAAAATCTGTTCTCTAATGTATTTGCAACTGTATTAAGTGATCAGATCAATGACCGCTAATGAGGACATTTGATTCTGCTAATATTTAATGGAAAGGTATGTAAGATTTTTAGACATAGCACACAGAATCTGTTTAGAAGTTAAAATAAAAATTTATAGATACTTTGGTACAGCCATCTGTAAGGCAATTGAACAGAGAAACCATGCTTTGAATCCTTACACATGTAGCTAAAAGAATCAAACAAAGTGAATTCCAAATAAACTCCTTGACTAGATGGGGACCCTGCCTATAAAAACAAACAAACAAACAAACAAACAAACAAACAAACAGGACATTCTCATATTGTGTCATCCTTTAAAACCTAGCGCTCTGGCTTGCTTAGACAATGCAGAAATCACAGACTAGAGTAATACAGGCTATGGCTTGATATAAGCATACTCAATTTCAGGTGATAATCGGTAATGATGAATTTATTATATCTCATGTTAAAATTTCTTTACATGATGGTAAAGTTTTGTTTTCAACTTGACCTGTTAATAATCTTGGGTGGGTCTCTGAGGATGTTTACAAGAAGGCAGCCCTCTCAGTATGGGGCAGGATGTAAGGAGGCTCAGAGGAGCTAGAAACAAACATCCCTTCCTTGCTGGGAGGAAATTCCAGAGACTCGGAGTCAACAAGTCTGGGAAAGGGTTGCAAGACCCTGTTTTAAGGCCACTATTACAAGTTGTGTACATCTTGTTACACTGAATGCTGTCACATAGTAGTGTCTCCTGCTTTCTCCCAATATTGTTGACTGACTTCTCCTAGCAGCTCAGGTAGTTTCTCCCAGCACTATAAGGGCTAACCATCTGGGGACTAGCTCCCTTTCAGGTCCCAGCAGGGTCTCTCCATGTTGTGCATTGGCAGCATGTGGCATCTTCAGCAATGGAATCTTATCTTTTTTCCTGGGGTGGGTAATCAAGTGCTTTGACAGAAGCCTATGTTGTTTTGGGAACCTGGTAGGTCTCTCTGATCAACAGCTCAGTGTGGGTAGTCATGGATTACTGGCACTGGGATTTCCCAACTGGAGCCAGATGTTTTAGGATGAACTTCATCCCACCTTCTTCAGGGCCCTTTTTATCAGACAATATTCATATTCCTTTGGAGGGTTTTATATTTTAGCCTGCTATCCAGGAGTAAGGATTCTATGCTATCAATTTATATTAGATTTAGTATCTCTCTCTCCCCTCTTCACCCAACCACCCTCTCTCCTGCCCTCTTATTCTCTCCCCCAAACACTTCACTATTTTCTGTCCCTCCAGGTGCATATCAGGTATATTTGCAACTTAAGCTGTTCTTGCTTAAGAACTGAAAATGAGAGATAATGTGCAGTGTTTGTCTTTCTGCACTTGTGTGAGTTCCCTAAGTATTATCTGTTCCAAGTCCATCCATTTTCCTGCAAATTTCCTCATATCATTTGTCCTTATTGCTGAGTGGAATTTCATTGTGTATATTTACAACAACTTTGATATCCATTCATCCAGCCATGGGCGTCTGGGTTGATTCCAATTCCTAGCTATTGTGAATTGAGCAGCTATAAACATGTTTTAGCAAATGTCTCTGTATTGAAGAGGAGCCTTTAGGGTAGAGGCCCAGTAGAGGAATAGCTGGGTCAGTTGGTAGCTCTATTTTCATTTTTTTCAGGAGCCTCCACACTGATTTCCATAGTGGTTGTACAAATTTGCACTTCCACCGGCAATAAATGAGGGTTCTTCTTTTCCCGCATCCTCGCCAACATCTACTGTTGTTAGATTTTTAAGATAATTGCCATCTTAGCTGCAGTAAGGTGGAAACTCAAAGATGCTTACTTTGCATTCCCCTGATTTTTAAGAATGTTGAATAGTTTCTTAAGTGAGTATTAGCCATTTGTATTTTTTTCCTTTATGATATCCCTATTTAGTATAAACAGTTTCTAAGAGATGCATCAAGGAAATTTAATGCCATAATATTTTTTAAAATGTATAAATAATGTGAATAAAATAAAACTCGGGAATTTTGGAGCATATGCTGACATTATACCATCACTCATTTTCTTAAGGCAATTATTCCTAAAATCTCTTCCAAAGAGTACTTCTTTCAGTAAACTTCCCCAAGGAAAGAAATTGCTGTGGTTTAAAAAAATAGTGAGTAACATATAAAGTCCCTACAGGAGATCTTAACAGTGGCAGGCACCTGCCCAATTCAGACATTTCCAGATTATTTTTTAACAAAACTACTACCTGTAAAACTTTTTCAGAGTTCTGTAATGCTGGTATTTACATTCCAAACAAGAACTGTGTATCCTGTAACTTTTGCAACTTGACCCTTCCAAAAGTACATTATTATGTGAGTTTAAAATACAAATATCAATTAAGGGAGCAAAACTGAAATTCATGAAAAGTTAGATATTAATCAAAAAAGTTTTTTATCACATGCCTGTAGGTGCGAGTTTCTTATGATATCCATTAGAAGATTTATATGACTCAAAAAGATGATTAAACCTTCTTGTTAATATAAATTTTGGGACAATGTAAATAGGGCTTAATCAAAGATTTCCTAGGATCTTCTAATCTTTTGTATGTCATATGCCTAAAATACATCTTTTTTTGATGCTTCTTGAGGTTGGTGCATTTGCCCTTTCTTAATTTTTTAGATTCTTTGCTGTTTACTATTCTGATACAAAAGATTTTGACAAAGATATTTAGTATATGGACAGAATATCATCTCCTTTTGAGTTGTATTCTCACTTGAATACTACTTTTTAATTTAAATTTCATCACACACATTTCTAATGGGCCATTTCTGGTTGGCTCAAAAGCAAAGCTTACTTTTGCCTTTCCATGAAGTTTAATGAGATTTCCTTCAAGTCGTACATTTTTGAAAAGTGGGAGGTTTTAATAATGGCCTTAAATTAAATGAATGTGGGTCTGGTGATAAGGTCTCTGATTTTAATTTTGCTCCTGCAAGTTGCCCTTATGGTTGAAAGGGTTGATTACTCAGAGAACATGAATAGGTTCAGTCCTGCAATAGGTAAAAGCTCTATGTGATTTGATTTTAGAGATTTTGAAATGTTCCTTTGTATGGGAAAATTATTCAATAGTCCAGGTTTAGATATGTTTATATTAGAAAAGAGGTTACCATACTTTATCGGAGAGACTTAAAGCATTAATATGAGAATATGAGGAGTTTTTTTTTTACAAGGTCTCACTCTACCTGCCCTGGAACTCACTTTGTTTTCCATGTGGTTTCAAATTTATACCAATCCTTGTACCTCAGTCTCAGTCCTGGGATTAAAGGTCTCTAAACACCCATGCCTGACTACTATGAGTAATTATAATCAACACCATTGTTTCATATTTAATGAGCATCCGATCATAATTTTAGTAATGGAAGTCACTAACTTCCAGAAGGCATCCTGTGCCTAGTGATTTGTTATACAATTCAATCAACATTTCATTTTCTTCTTGCAGTAATAATATAAATGTTAATCATTAGATTAATTATCCAAACACCAGCTTTGAGCTATGCTTATTGTTGGAAAGGATAATAATAAAAAACTAAATATCCTTTCCTGGAAATTACTTATATTCTAGAACAGAAATATAGATGTAGAAACAAATAACTGAACAATACGGAGACAGAAGAATGATCATTTCTGTGAAGACAATTAAACAGAGTTATGTGATAGACATAGTGCATTTTAAGCAGATGACAGGGAAGCTCAGGAAACAGTAGAGATAAGGACAGCTTTATAGAAACATGAGGCAAAGCACTGCCAGCAAAAGATTTAGGGAGGAAATTTGGTATTCAGCACATTTACAGATGGGCATCTGAGAAGGAGCAAAGGTCATATGAGCAAAGAACAGAGAGTCTCACGGAAGGTAATGGTAGAAAACAGGACCTGTTAACTCTGCCATGTGGTGAAGGAAATAGTAAAATAATTATAAGATGACTGCTAGTGAAAGGAACATTAAATGAAGAGAGTGTTTAGGTGCTTGATGGCTTGGGGTTGTTTTGCTCTGAAACTAAATAAATAAATAAGAATAAGTAAAGTAAATGGATAGTCTCTTTAGGAGGGAATACAATTCTCGAGGGAAATATTAGTTTTATTTTCATGGTTGCTTTTTTTTTATTTTTGAACTTGTGAGATGCTGAGACTTTAGAAATAATGCAGTATAGAAGGAAACATTAACAATGCATTAAATATTGAGGATGATCTAAGTATTCAGGCCCAGTACCCAGTAGACAGAGACAGGTAGAGTAAGCTTACTCTTGGTAAACAGAACTCAGGGAGGGTGCTGACCTGATAGTAACTTTGAAGCTGGGAAGACAATCAAGAATACATCAGACTCACTTGTAAAGGCTCACAGGAGAAGGCAGTGAGGGCCTGCAAACAGGAGAAAAGATAGAAGTTTACCTATGTTTCAGAAAAGACTGCTTACATGTTATGCAGTTATAATTTCTGACAGTAAGGACTGGCCATTTGAAAATGTAGCCATAATTAAGAGCAAAACTAGCCAATACAACTAAATTCATTCTTCACCCAAGGGTTGGTTGCCTCATTGCTGGAATGGCATAGGCAAAGAATTGGAGGTTATGCTATTTGATACTTTATCAGGGAAGAAGGGATCAAGGGTATTAAGAGATTTTTTTTTGTGCAAATAAGTGATCTGAAAGAAGAGATCCATGGACTCTAAATTGTTTAAGAAAGTAAAAATGGCACCAGAGCAGAGATAGATGATGGATAATGAAGAATATGGTTAGGTCAATGAATACAATAACCTTCCTTCCTTTCTAGAGAACATTGGGGCTTAGAGAGGCAGGCAATACATCCCAGGGCCCAACAGAAACGTGATGAGTGGGGTGAGTGGGAGTACTGTGATTTGATCCAGGCTCTGTGGAATGTGTTCCTTTAACTACATTGCCTCCTCCTTATAAAGCTTATGCTAGAGGAAACAAGACAAGCTTCACCTTCAAGTAGTTTCTGATCCCTGTGGAATTACTTCACAGAAGCAAGTTAGATTTATCTGAGTAAGTAAAAGCCAGGTTCAATCATCCTATGGATATTAGGACTGTGGGAAGGAAAGAGTAGAGCTGTTGAATCTCAATGTGCTCAGGAGTTTGAAGAATTCAGAAAATCAAATTTCCCTGATCTTATGGTTTGAATGTGCAATGGCCCTCCCCAGTTCGTGATTTGCATATGTGATCTTGCTATTTTGGAATATTCTGGAATCATAGGAGGAAGGGCATTGCTGCAGGGTATAGACAGTGAGTGGGGGAGAGGTTTTGTATGTGTACTGTTCCTTGACTCCTCGGTTTAGCGCCACAATTGCACAGTTTAGCATTTCTTGACTTGCTGGTCTCTTCCATACAGCCGTGTGTTTAGCATTCTTGTGATATTTGTCTACATTGTATATCAGGGTCTCTGCTTTCTCCAAATATCCTTGATCAATTTCCCCTGGAAGCTCATGCCACACCTTCCATTGCTACACATGCTACCATCTGGGAGCTGGTTACCATTCTGGGTCTAGAAGGATCTCTTGTTGTTTGATGACACTTTGTGATTTCTTCAGCAATAGGGTCTTACCTTAGGCCTGGGGAAGGTATTCAAGAGCTTTGACAGAAGTCTGTCTCATTTTGGGGACCTGTGGGTCTCTTTGATCAACAGTTTCAGTGTGGGAAGGAACCAATAACTGGGATGAGGTACAGGCCTGAGCAATTATTCTTGAGGTTAGGTTTCCTCACATTCTGTGCATGGCCCCTCATACCAGGTGGTGCCCTCAGCTTCCTCAGTAGCTTACTGTATAAAAGCTAGGGTTTTATGGTGTCAATTTTTTTTTGTGGGAGCGGTGGGATTCAATTCATTATTAGTTTAGTTTATTGTATTAGTCCCCCCACCCTCCCATTCACCTACCCTCCCAATACCCTTTCCTAGCCCCTCTCCTCACAATTCATTCCATTCCCTTTTAAAAACTCTCGTGTTCACTGATGGATTTTCTTAATGTTCTGGTTTAATATGTTTAGGAACCTCATATGAGGTGAAATAGGAGGCACTTGGCTCTCTGCTCTTGTGTGTGGTGGCTAAGAGTGATCTGCTCCAAGTCCATCCATTTTTCTTTCTCTTTCAATGCTTCCTGGTAGGCCAGTAAGGGAAGAGTTCTCCTCTAACTCTTGCTTGACCCACCATAATGTTCTGTCCAAGCACTGTGAGGTCAAGGGGAAATGGACTTAATCCTCTGAAACTGTGATCCAAAATAAACAATTCCTTCCTTTGCTGTCTCCTATCTTGTTATAGAGATGACAAAAGTAACTAATACACGTAACCTAGCATCAATCCCTCAATTCCTGTCTAGAAGATTGCATGTCTCACAACTATGCATATCTCTGATAAACCTGGGAAAGATCTCAGAAGAACTGTGGGTTGTTAAGAGAACTAAGCTAATTGATACCTCAATGCATGTTA
This sequence comes from Zapus hudsonius, assembly GCA_004024765.1. Taxonomy (NCBI): domain Eukaryota; kingdom Metazoa; phylum Chordata; class Mammalia; order Rodentia; family Dipodidae; genus Zapus; species Zapus hudsonius. The sequence continues at coordinate 19,988 of PVHP010003751.1, forward strand.
GTAAACAAGTCTGAAAACTTTGAGGCATTTCCAGATGTCATTATGTTTTCCCCCTCCATTTCAAGTTATAAAATAAAAACTTTGCTATAAAAACTTTGGAGGGAAAATGAGGATCAAAGATCTCTTACCTTAGCTGCCAGGGTTTGCTGGCAGAGAAATAAGGCCTCTAATTATCTAGCAGCATTGGTCTGGAACCATTAGAGCATGCATGTTCAGAGGAAATGAAAGTCAGAATACCAGACATATATCTCACAATTAAATATTTTTAATTTGAATAATAAAAAGTAACTAAACCCAATGTTCAAGAATTGGATGTTTGTAGAAGGAGCAATGTTAGATATTAATATACTTGTATGAATATGAGTGTACTTTAAGGTACCAGCTTTTTTATAGGAAGTTAAATTTTTATTATATGAACAATGAAGGCAAAAGAAAATACATAAAAACATTTTATGTTAACATATTTTATCTTAATTGTAATTTTGGTCACCCCTTACTTATTAGTTACCACTGTTATTGCAAAAATTTAGGAATGAACCTTAAAACCCAGGAAGCTGTGGCTGTACAGAAAGTACATATTTTTAATGTGATTTATTTATTTATGTGAGAGATAATGTGTGAGAGACAAAGAAGCAGACAGAGAGAAAAATTGGCAAGTAACCAAATGTGGGTTTGAAATTTCTTTCCTTATATCCTTTGGGAATCATAAAATGATCACAGTGGTACTTGGGAAGCTGATCCAGAGGATTACCATGACTTAGAGCCTGTCTGGGCTTCACACTGAGTTCTGGACAGCCAATTCTGTAGAATGATTAGTTGCTTTCAAAAAAATGTAAATAATGCTAAACTAACAAAACAAAACAAAAAACACGCTAGCTTCATGCAACCTGCATGTCCTCTTCATGCCATTTGAGATTGAGATCAACATGTTTGTTTTACAGTTGCTTTCAACATAGAAAATGGTGGCCTCTATCACCTAAGACTTTCAAAAGCATGGCTCATACCACTGAACAGCCTTTTTGTAAAATTAGAAGAACCTATCATCATCTTAGTTCCCAAAAATTTTGTTAGAAATATTCTTCTTATTAGATTTCTCAAATACAATGAAAAATATATACCAATTGGCAATTAAGAGAATATTTAAGAACAATTTAGTATTTCAGAAAATCAATTATCATATATAATTTAATGCAAGAAACTGAGAAATAACTTGTCTTGTACAAATACTTTTTCCAAGAGCAAATAGTAAACAAATTCAATTTTTGCTTCTTTTTACTTGCATGCTTGGTTGCTTTTGTGTTAACTCAAAGTCCTCTCATTTAAACATTTCTCAACATTCAGAAAAAAATGTATTTGATAAACTGTTATGTCTTAATGAAGAAGTAATAGATATTAAATAGATACATGTATTTTTACACTGGTGAGTCTGAGATGCCCTTGCAACAGGGATATCTGTGCAAAGAGATGCCACATATTAATTTTTTAATATAAAGCAAGCTGTGGATTTTTTATCTTTTGAAGGTCTATATATGTATATGGTATGGTGTGTGTGTGTGCATGCATGTGTTGGTTTATGTATATCTTTGTGTGAATATGTGTTTATGTGAGCATTTTTGTGTGCAACATAGTTTCAGAATCAGTACATATTTCTTCAGAGATATCTATGATTCACTATTATTTTCAATATTTTTATTTTTGTAACTCATGAAAACCATATTGTGTTTCATTTGGATACCAATGCTCATTATATTGATAAAAATTATGGCACTTAAAGAATGCACTTTTATTTTACAAAAAAATTAAATTCTTAGTTTGAAAATTTTTCTCAGAGAACAGATGACAACTTAATGATTATTTATAACAGTGACTTATTTTTTCAAGTTTATTAACTTATTAACTCATTGATTTTTTTTTAAATAATCAACATTCACTGAATACATTGCACCTGTCATTATTTATCTCCACCAGTTTAATTAGAGACCTCTTTAGTTGCTTGACAACCACACCTCCATGACAGAAGCAATCATCAGTAAGTTGATGACTGACAGCACCAAGAATCAAACAGCGTCTGCTTTCAAACAAGCATTCGTTTCTTCTCCAGTGAAAACAGGTGGAGCTTGCTTATTACTTAGAGAGAGATGAGGATTTCAGCTGACACCCTTTGGGTTTATACAAAACAAGGTCTAAGAATCAAACCTAACTGTTACAGACATGGAGTCTGTTCCCTGCCTCCATCCCAGAACCTCAGCAGACTGTAGCTGAGCCAGCAGATGGAAGCCACCAGCCCAGAAAGGGAGAATTGACATGGAGTGACCATAGTCGAAGTTCTCAAACATCACAGACCATCAATATCTCTTAAAATAGGGACTTTTTCAAAATGCAAAATATCCTTCTCCTCTACATGGCAAGTGCACTTCTGACCCCAGCTTTCTCCACCCAAGAAGTTTATATTTTCAGATAGCAGCCCAAAGAGTGTAGATGAAGCTATTCCACACATACTTCTGTAACAACAGCATATTGAGTTGATAGATTTCCCAAAGCCTTAGTGTTGAGTGTACTGGAACCCATCCTGGCATAACATGCAAGCTTGAAGACACCAGGGAAGGTCTATACTGGAGTCATTTTGCCCTGTTGCAAGAACTAACTTAATATTTCTATGAGTCCATGAGATACAGCTCATTATTAAACATATGCATTATTAAAAATTAATTATGTAAACTCACATCTGAATGACATTGAACACAAAGTTACTATGTGCTAGTACATATGTTCTCATTGTGTCAGAACAGTTTACTATAGTTATTAGGTCTCTGTGGTTGAGTACATACACCACACATCTTCTCAACTCTGCCTGTGAGGCCATTATGTCTGTAGGGTGTACTTTTCACCTCTTCTCAACTCAACTTCTGTGATGGCACACCACTACCTTGGATCAGCCTCTGTGCATTAGACCACAGAGTTCAGCAAATGTTACCAAGCATGGGTTTGTCTTCTAGAAAACTATTCTGAATATACCCTATCTGCAACTGAAAAGGGTGAGTTCTGGGGGTGTCAGTTTCTTAGTCTCTCCTTCAATTCTCTCTGTAGACCGAGGCTCCTCAAGAAAACAGTCTATGTTTTACAAAAGATAAAAGCAGAGAATCTGACTTTGCTGTGCTTTCACACATGACATATTAAAGGAGAATCAAGAGGAAGGAATCAAGGAGGTCATGTTCTTTTGGGGTAGGGTACAGCTCATGGGTAGACATTGTCACCATGCAGAAAGTCTTGGATTCAATCCGAAGCATTGAAGAAACAGAAACAAGAAGACCAGAAATCATGATACTTTTCATATCTTTTTAGGAAAAAAAAACAGAAGTAAAGTAGACCCCAATGATTAGTTTGTCCTCAGGTTTTTACCTTCTATTTTCATTAAATTGCTCTGATTCTCCCATGAGAATATGTATGTATAAGGTTATTTCTAAATCAGTCTTGTTTGGTCCAGTCAATGGCTGCTCAGTCATCAGGTTTGCTCAATAATAAGTACCTCTGAATCATCTATGAAATACGGTAACTATTGTGCAAAACTCAACCGCAGTTTAGCTATTTCTGCACATTCATTTATAGACGTTCTGTCTACTGTTTATAACCTATGCTTTCATATTTATCAATGATATGAGTTTTCCATTAAGTTGGAGAATTTCTCAGTGTCTTTAATAATATCTTTGTAATGAATAGAAACAATTTCATTAGCAGCAGATTATTTCCATCTCAAAATGAAATGATTGAACTTTTGTGTTATTTAGAAAAGAAATATGGTTCCTTGTGGCCCTAGCATCTATTTCTAATTAATATGTCCTCCTGAACCTGTCATATGGCCCTGAATCAATTAATTATTTTATTGAACACATAGCTATTATGTATGTTTTATTTAGCAAATTGATAGTTGAATCATTAAATGTGAAATATATGAAATATATGAAATTTATATCATTAAAGTGAGCTAGCTGAATTTTAGTAACGTAAACCAATAGACATGTCAGTTCTTTTTTTGTTACTTTGAACTGTATGTTTAGGGAAGAAATGTTTGCCTTGAGAATCTTCATTTAAGATGATAAAACACTTTAAATTCTTCATATCAAGATTTATTTTAGAATATCAGACAAAACTATGTTCTTTATCAGGTTTTTGTTTATAGAGATGATTAAGTTCTTTGATTTTTATAAATATTTGTATGTAGGACATTATCATGGAATCTGAGTTCTACCTTTCCTGGAAAGGTTATGTAGAAATGTATATTTTCTTATTATGTTCATCAATAGAATGATGCATTATTTTCTAAAATGGTTTTCTAGAATTCTCATTTAAATTTTAGAATGGATTTTCCCCCATGCGAAGGACATGGATGTCAAGAATTTCACTAAGGATACTCCTTGACAGAGCAGTGCACACAGAAGTCAGATGTTATCAGTAAGAGAATGCACGTGTCCTGTGACATGTTGGTCTTGAGAGAAACTGACATTGATGGGAATTCATGCTCTTTAGCCAAAGGGAAAAGCATGTATCATGCTGTCATATCACATATGGTTCAAACTACTCAAGCTCTTTTGCTGAGGAAGTATATTTCTCAATATGAGAAATCTTTTATACACTTGCATTTTGAATGAGAAGTCCTAAGTGACCACACAGTACCTAAAGTGCTTGTTATAATAAACCTATGATAAAGAAATCCATGTCTATTGTGGCTCTCAGTTCCAAATGCATAAAATAGACAATAAGGCAAGCAGATAATTAATACACCATGTTCCATCTTTACCTAACACCAGTAACCAGCAAACCTTGGCCTGCCTTTTAAGAGCATTGTGACCATGACATAGTGGTGTGAGCAGTATGTTTTCATAAATAACTAGATTTCTTTGGGTTTTTGATTTTATATATGATGGACTGATTTTCAGAGACATCAACATAATATGTGAGTATTAAATTAATTTAACTTTTAAATGTATGATTTAACACAAATTATATTTAATCTTCAAGTTGTTAAACAGATTGTGTAAAATTCTTCCTTTATCAAATCATGATCTCTCTTGTTGACATTCATAATAAAAATAATAATTATCAAGGTTTCACATCAAAACTATAAAGTTTTCTTTCCCGATTCATAAAACATGTGCCAACATGCTTTGAACACTCTCATTAATTTATCAATGTGATATTTGAATAGATTTATAACACCTGCTGTCCCATTTCTGAACTAGACTGAAGAAAGAATTGTTTTTCTCAAAAGCATCCATTGTCTTATATGTAGGTCTAACTTTCAGAATTTATACTCAAAGCTCTATTCCTCAATAACTTCCATTTATTTATCAGAATTATTCCTCCAGGGTTGTAAAGAATAAATATAATGAGTGATTTTCTCTTATAACACAACTGATTGCATGAAGCTTCCCTTCCTTCCATTGATTCTTTTCTACAAGTTAAACATTCCTACTTTCCACAAATATTTCTCATTTGCTTTTCAGCTCCCTACTTGATATGTCATCCTCCCTGGCATAGATTTCAGATGTCATGTGACTTGAAGGCAGGCACAAAGGGTGGGAACCTCATTTCAAATACACATACCCAACAATCACACTGACCATTCTCTATGAGAAACTTTGAAAGTATTCCTTGGATGAAGACTGCATGTCTATCACTTCATTCATGCCTACTTTTGTTTCACACTCACAATCTCCTTTTATATTTGTGTTACCTATAAACTAAATCCAATCCACGTGCCATCCTCTCATGGTTCCTAGGATTTTGTATACACTCATTCAACATCAATATGTACAGAGTGATTATACACCTGGAATATGTCAGACATTGTATAAATTTATACCTTATTATGGCATGCTTATTTGATATACTTGTATAGTAATATCCCTGATCTATAATTTTCCTTGAGAAAAAACGCAATTTAAAAAATCTTATGCATTGAAACCATCCTAAATAAAGGTTCTTCTTTTCCTCTTGAGCAATGGTAACTAAACTCTTTCACTTGTATTCTTTCACTCACTTTTCACTTTATTATTTCTCTTATTTCAGTTTCTTCCAAACTGGTTTCTACTAGTGAACATGTGATAATTATACTCAGAATCCTCAAAATATTTTGTGTTGTTAGATTTCAATGCTTCTTTTATCTATCTCATATCAGTCATCTGTAGTGACTTGCCTTAAGGTAGACTAATGATTCTTTGGGATAAAACCCTAGAAAGGCTGAACATTTTCTAAAGGATCCTTAAAAAAACTGTTAAACTATCCCCAGTTTTAATATCATACATCTTGATAACACAGCCATCATCTCAGTTTCTAATCCAATATGACACCAGCCTTCCCTGTTTTTACTTATGTCATGCCTGAAAATAATTCAGCTATTTATTTGGCTTTTACACAAAATGTACAGTTTGCTCATATCAAAAAGGGCAGATATTATGCAGGGATGGAGGTGGCTCTTGTGACCCAATACACTTTCATCCAAAATAAAATCATATCAGGGAATTGCCTTGGTCTTGGGAATTATTACTTCAGTGTTGCAGTTCATCTGAATCTCTGAAGCTGCAGGCTCTGTGCACTGACCATCTATCTTCTCATCCAGGGTCCTGACAACAGATGTTGTTAAGGAGGAAAATTGTCTCTTTCCCCTTAGTTTTTCTGCTTTGTCTGCTCAAGTCTATCTGTTTTTATTTAAAACTCCACTGACGTATTTTTGGGAATCATTCCCCAAACTTATGAACCAATATGTTTTTAACTTAATGATTGGTATTAATGCACACTGTCTGTGGAATATCTCAGTGGTCAAACCAAAATGTAACATGCAGAAACAAAATTATACTTCCTGTCTTTTCTGCCTCAAAATGTACCTACCAATTAACTTTTTCCCCCTTCCATCAAGACCACAAACATCACAGAAGCCTTTACTAGATGTACTGTGAAGATCATAGGTATGCCCATGGAAGCTATCCCTCTCTTTAACAGTGAGGTAGAGTGACATACATACTCAACTCAACCACTGGTTTAAAACACACATAAAATCTAGGCAGGGCCGAATCCCTCAGCAACCTTGAGACAGAAATATAACACAATCTCCTACAGTCTGCCTAAATGAATGCTCCCCTGCCCTATGCTGCACATGTGATGAGTATATGCCTGTATGCTCCCACAAGCATGCACACGCTGAATGAATGGATCGTGTCCTTTAATACTTAACTCTCCTGAAAAGTCACAATTTGTTTCATAGTGATTGATTTAAATCTGAAGCAATTCACAGCCAGATATTTTGTTCATCCTTTCCTTTCTTCTTCCTTATTTTTTCTTCTTACTCATTTTTTATTTATGCAAGACAAATATGTGTAACAAAGGGAGAGTCACATAATTTTTGTTTGACAAACCTTTTTCAAATGAGGTAGGATGCCCTCTAGATAGTCAATTTCCATTCTTTTTATTCTAATGCTAATGATGTTATTTAAAGTTATTGGATGTGCAGCATCAAATGACATTATTTCAAATGACTTCATGACACAGAGGGTACATTGTATAAGGAATATCAAATAGAGGATCTCAAGTGTTTTACCCTTTAAAATGCAGAGGAAGAAATGCAATTACTATTTATTATTTAGTTACCTAATGCCTGCCCATCATGTCCTTTTGAATTTGGCCCACTAACTTATAATTAAAAAAATCATTATCCCTGCTGGATATGGGCACAGATTCACATTATTTCCTTGGAAGCCTGTCTGCTGTCTGGCTTTAATGAAAATTTAAACCTCTTAGAATGACATGTGGTACCTGGGATTATTTTTCTTTTGTCTGAGCAGAGTTACAAGGGGAATGAACTCTTAGGAAAAAAAAAAACAACAGTGTTCTTTCCCACAGATCATTGTCTTCCAGCCATTCATTTCCATTTTTGAAAGAATTGATAGTGTATATAAGATTCATAAGTAGAAACAAAAGTTCTGCACTTTTCCTCTCACTTTCAACCAGGATAATTTGGCTAATTTGTTTAGGATTAATATAGTCATATAGTAACATTTTCCTTTTTACAATATTTAACAGAACTAGTCATTGGAGCTGAGTTCACTTATATTATAATGCAGCCATTCCCAACATGCGTCCAGAGAACCTTCCATCATCTCCAATAGAAACTATGTACTTACTAATAAATCCATTCTTTCTCCCATGTGTTTTAATGGTATTCTGTTCCTTTTATTGTTCACCATGATTTCACTGGGTGATGTAAGAGAATGAACATCTTTCCTCATATTGACAGCTACTGAACACTTGTTACTGTGGAGATATTTATAAATACGCTATGACTTTCTTGAACAATTTGTTCATGAATATAAACTGTCTCTTAAAAATAAACCAGTGGGGCTAGGGATGTAGCTTGATGGTAGTGTGCTTGCCTGGCATATATGAGGCCCTGGGTTCATTCCCTAGTCCCACAAAAAGAAAGAAAGAGCAAAAGAAAGTTAGTGAGAAAAAGAAAGAAAGAAGAAAGAAAAGAAAGAAATAACAGTGGTTAAGAATTTAAATATTTATCTCACTTAATTAGGAAGGTAGTTTTCCAAAATAGCTACATCATTCCTCCCAGGCGTGTCTGAAATTCTCATTTTTTTAATCTTACTGGTGCATAGTACTAAGGCTAATTAAATTTAGAAAATAAATGGGTTATGGGAGTGTTTCATTATGTCTTCAGTGCTATTGCTCTTAAAACAAAAATGTTGAACATCTTTTCATGTTTGTAGGTGATGTGGACATCTTCTTTCAAGTGTTTTTATGACTGAATTATCAATTGTTTAAATTATTGATATATATATATATCAATTCTCTAAACATTACGAGTTGTTGTAATCAGATTTTTGATAATGATCTCCCAATGTTAGGCTTACATTTTCATTTTTATAAGGTATATAATTGATAAGCATAACTTTCTAATTTCTATAAAGTCTAGGTTATCACATTTTCTTTTATTAGTGACTCTTGAGACTTCTTCAGAAACACTTGGGTTATGCTCAGTCATAAAAGTGCTTTCAATAGTGTTTACATTGAATTATATAATCCAGTTGAAATTAGTATTTTCATAAGGATTGAATAAAGGGGCGAATGATTTTTTTTGTATTCTAATAGGTATGTAGTGTTAATAGGACCATTTATTATTGTACTATTTAGCATGTTTTCTAGAAGCCAGGTGACAACATTTGTTCCATGATGGTGCTTTTGTCTCTCCCACTGATCTATTGTTTACGAGTGTGCTAATACCAGGGTGTTTATGTGTCAGTCTCTTTCATGAAGTTAGGTAGTTCACAGTGAATTTTGCTAATCTTAAAATCCAGAATTTTCTAATACTGAAACTGTGTAAGTGCTGGAATGATGTACCAGATTGATGATCCTACCCATATGGCCTGATATGGTGGGTCCGAACATAGATACACTAAAATATGCTTTAACCATACCTTCCAGCTATGCAACCTATGCATGCACAGTATACAGGACACAAGTGAGTTTATGCTTAGACTGAGATCCCATCCTCAAGATATCTTATTATATAATTATATGTATGCACATACATATATGCAATAAATGCATATTCCTAATCTTTTTTAACTTTAACCTTCACAAAGTCCCAGAGAATTCATTACTGTTTGTTCTCTATTTCATAGTAGCACAAACCAAAGAAAACCCAAAGAAGAGATGAACTGCCCTTTCAAAATTTCTCCATGTTGTGTTACTTCATCATTCTTCAAACCCAATAATGATGAGCCACTCTTTCTTACTTTTATGTTGTTAGTTATCAATCTTCTCTGCTCTGAGCTTCATTTTTAGTTTATGTTGAAAGATGTGGGTGACTGCTGGTCTGGTAAACCGTGAGTGTTGATTGGTAAACTGTGAGCTAGCCAATGGGGGTGCCTCACAGAAAGCCCACAGCAGACGGTGTCATTGAGCTTTTGATTGGTGTCTTTCATCTTATTACTGTGAGAACCCTTGAGAATGTTATATAAAATTTCCTGTAGTTCTTAACTTCAGTGTGATTAATATTTGCCCCCCAGAAATAAAAGGGTTGTGATGATTTTCTTTGGACAGAAATCCAAATACAGGGGAGGAGAGATTATCATATGATTTATACAATTTCAAAATGATAGCCTATTGAATATTTATTTTGAATACCTAAACTTTGATAAAATTCCATAATTTGTGAGGTGTTTTTTTTCCAGTCAAGTGAAAGTGTGACCTAAGCAGAGTGGTAGCAATACAAAATTTAATCATAACTAAGACATAGAAATAATGATCAGCATTCATAGTTTGTTGGTTCAAAAAAGGATAAGGGCTGGAGAAATGGCTCAGTGGTTGAGGTGCTTCCCTGAAAAGGCTGATGGTCTGGTTTTCAGTTCCTTAGTACCCTCATAAAGCCAGATGTACAAGATGGTGCATACAGCTGTTCTTTTACAGGTGGTTAGTGGACCTGGCAGGCCCATTCTCTCTCTTCCACCCCCCTACTTGCAAATAAATAAATAAATAATATTTTTAAAATGAATAGTAAGAAAATAAATAATATATTTGCACAGCCATTTTAAATTCTAGAGCCAAAATTTCTGTTTTCTTACCAATATATAATATACAGTCAGGAAGACGTGTGCCTCTCCTCATCTCCAGCCCCAGCATCCATGAAACAGTAGGAGTCTTTGTTTCAAACACCCTTGGTATCCATCCCCTTTTTGTTGCAAACTGCAGAGTTAAATCTTTGTCAGCTCTGCCAGCATGTTGCTTACACAAAGGTCACTAAGTGGTTAGAGTCTTTGTTGTTTGCTTGACATTTTTGATCAGTGGCAGGGATACTGTGACTTCAGTGGATCAACTCTCTCCACATCAGCCCACCTTGTACATTCCCCTAGGTAATTTACCAAACAGAAGCTTTAGCTCTCACCATATCTCTGCAACTGTGGAGGTTTAATGTGAAATCCCCCTCATAGTTTCCTGTGTTTTAAAAACTTGGTCTCCAGCTGGTTGCTATTTAGGAAGCATTTGGTGCCTTTGGGAAAGCCTTTCTGGAAGAGGTGTGTTGGCATCTGAAGAGATGGCTTAGTGGTTAAAATCACTTGCTTACAAAACATGCTGGGTTAGGTTCAATTCCACAGTTACCCACATGAAGTAGATGGGTATGCATTTGCAGCAGCAAGAGACCTTGACCCCCCCAACACACACATGTGAAAATTGATTATTAGTCAATCGATTAAGTGAGTTGTCATTTGTAAAATGAAAAAAAAAGTGAAAGAAGGGTCGATATAAATGTGAATCCATCAAATGTGTATGTGTGTGTAATATATGATGTCTATTGTTACAAGCTTCATTCAAGATTTATAAAAAAGCAGGCATTTTCATTAAAAAGGTCATATTGGAGATGAAGAAAATGAAATTTGCCTCCAATGTGTTAAAACTAATAAAACAAATGCAAGAAATAACTGGATTAGAACAAAGATGGAGTTTGGTGTTGAGGGCTGGGGAGTAGGGGACAAAGAAGGTGGTGGGAGGGACTGTGTGCTTTTAATAGAGTTTTACATTTCAATTCTAAAAATGATAACACTCATTGTGTTACAAATAAAGGGTTGGATACCACTTACCCCTAGTGTATAATCAGCATTTATTCCTAGTAATCGTTTACTGTTAGGATGGAAAGTGTAAACACTTCTACACAGTGCACTAGACAGAACCTGGTAAGTTTTGGTGTTTGGATAAGCACAGCAGTACACATTCTCCTGTCTTTCACATACTGCTTTTTTGCAGTGGAGTAAAATAAAACTTACAACTTAGGGCTGCTTAGACCTGTCCTTTAGGTAAGAGGAGAACATTGAGCTGTGTTTGGGTCTGTCTCACATTCACCTCTGGCCTGCAGACTTCCAGTGTAAAGATCTTACTTTGAGTGGCTTACTTGGTGATTTGACAACACCATAAGTAGGAAGGAACAAGACCCTCAGCTATAAAACCTATCCAACAGCTGTGCAACAAGGAGTATTTGCAACATGTGAAGTAAGGTGAGTCAAATCCATGGGTATTTCTGGATTCAAAAGAGAATGTGGAGGGAGGTAGCCTTGCTTCAGTGGTTGCAGCCATGAAGAAAATGCTACTGAGGCTGTCAAGGTTTGGGTCCTCATTAGGAGTGTGAAGACAATTTCTGGGGAAAAACACCTTCTTTCTTAAAGAAATAATGATATAGCACCACGGAAAAAGACATTTCAACAGTGACCCTGGAGAAACAGCAATTCACATTCCTAGAGTTCAGGGAGGCACCAGCACTCCACTGCTACCTTTAATAACCACACTTTTTAAGGATTTCCTTGTGCCAGGCACTGAAAAATCACTTCAAATGCCTACAAGGAGACTCGTGTTTTCCTCTCAGCAACCAGAGCATAATAAATGAGACAAGACAAGGACGAGTTGGCCCTTTCTTCTGAACCATCCAGAGCTGCTTCAGATCAACTTAGGCAGAAGATATAGATAGTTAATTCACTGTCCCCTCTGAAAAGGAATAGTTTGCTAGGAGAATCTGTGAGGAAGCAAGACTCCTAGAAATATCAAAATTGTCATAGAGAAGAATTCAAGCTTTATCATTGAATGAGATTTTCATGGACTGTCACTCATATAATGCATATATAAGTAACAGGTCACTTGGGGGAGATGATGTGAGTTTGGCAGATTCCATTTGCTTCTCTGAAGAAATTGAGTCCTCATAGTCTTCTTTTCAAATAAAAGAAATGGTCAGGAGAGACAGTTTAGTGGTTAAAAGCATATATCAGCCCAGGTTAATTTTCCCAGCAGCCTCATAAAGATAGGCACGAAAAGTGGCATATATATCTGGAATTCATTGGCAGAGGCAAAAGGCCCAGGCTCTCTCTGTCTCTCTCTGTCTCTGTCTGTCTGTCTGTCTGTCTGTCTGTCTCTCTCTCCCTCTCCCTCCCTCCCTCCCTCCCTCTCCATCCCTCCCTTTTTCTTAAATAAATACATCTTACACTGTAATTTTTTTACTAAATTTTTAATAATCTCAATCCTCAAACTTGTTATGCAAAAGAGCAAAAGTGAAAGTCAGGAAACACAAGGTTAATTTGTGAAGCACAACATCTTAAGATTTTCATTAGCCATCATAATGCATCTTTTGGATGATTCTAAAAAAGAAACTTAGTTCCTGTGTGACATATATACTTTGTAGCTTGGGTATCAGGTTGTTATGCTGTAGAAGATGTAATAACTCTTTTCAATCCAGCTTCTTCTGTCACAATAAGATATTTGATCCACCATGAGGACTGAATGTTTTCATAGGATATTTGACTTCTTTATTTTTCCAGTCTCATTTTATATACTTGAAAATATTTCCATTTAAAATATGAACTACCTACAAAAAAACTGACTCCAAGTTTAGTACCTGCTATTATGTGGACATTTAAGAGTACTTCTGAATTTTTTTAAATTTTTCATATAGTTGTTTGGGGGAGTGGGCATGTCAGGGCCTCTTGCCACTGTAAATGTACACCAGACACTTGTGCTACTTCTTGCATTTGGTTTACATGGGTCAAATGGGCACTGAATCTGGGCTGGCATGGTTTGAAAGCAGTCACCTTTATACTGAGCCATCTTCCAGGCCCTTCCAAATAAATCTTTGGATTTAAATGTTCTTGGACAGATATATTTCTGTGACCTGTTATGTAACAAGCCACCTCATAACATAGTGGCTTCAGGTAACAGTGTGTTGATTATCACTGTTCTGCTGGCTTACTAGGTTCAGCTGTGCGGTTCTTATGCTCCATGCAGTGGGATCCAACAGTGAGCCTGACTTAATAAGCACGTCCAAGATTGCTGCTTTAAGTTGTAGAGACTTGGGTTGGATTTTCTGGATATTTACAGACTATTCATCAACTCTTTTCTTCTCCATCTGGCTGTTCCTTAAAACTTGGGTATCTCATAGTTTGGTAATCAGATTTTCAGGGGGAGTATAGCAAAGTGGACTGAAAATATACACTGTATGCTTCACTGAGGTCTATTTCTACAGCACAGAAATCACAAGTGAGGGTTAAGATCTCAACTCACATATATCACAGATTCATAGTATGTTATATAGTCTGTGTATTACCAAAACATAAACAACCTAAGCTTTATTAAGTAATTCACTCAGACTTTCGGGTCTTTAGGCAAGCAAATCTATTGTTTCAGGTGAGTAATAAAAAAGTAAATATTTTACTTGAGAGAGAGAAAGAGAGAGAGAGAAAGAGAGAGAGAAGAAAGAGAGAGAGAGGCAGACACAGTGAGAGAATAGGCACACCAGGGCTTCCAGCCACTAAATACAAATTACAGACACATTGCCACTTTGTGCATCTGGCTTTACATAAGTACTGGGGAATCGGTGTGGGGTCCTTCTGCCTTGCAGGCAAAGGCCTTAACTTCTAAGCCAAATTTCCAGTCCCAATTTTAATAGTCTCATCTTAAATGTTGATTAAACTAGTAGTCCTTAATGTGTTTATGTAAGAGTTTTCTCACTTCTTCCTAAACTTTAATACCATGAGAAAATGTAAGCAGAATTGTGCTTAGTATGATCTAATTTACTCCCTGCATATTTATGGGGGGGAGCTGACACCTGTATGGTTATGACTTGTTTAAATCCTTCTCCTTTATTTAAATTAGGTAGGCTTCTTTCTGGCCTAATTTACTCTGACTCGGGTAGGATTTTGTTTAAAGTCAAAGTCCAGTACAATAAAACTTCAGAAGGAGGCATTATATCTAGCTGTAAAACATATACTCAGAAGCCAGACAACTCTGGGCTGTAAGAATAAATCTCTGTGTGTGTTTATTTGTTACATGAGGGAAAAGAGAAGTAGTTATCTTATAATGCTTTTACAGTGACTTTATGAGTTCATATTGGCAGTGTGCTTGGAAATGTTCTAGCATATGAGGAACATTGTGTTAATGTTGGTGTTGTAAATGTATTGTACTAGAAATAAACGAAGAGTCAAGAAAATAGCAGACATACCATGTTAATGTTTTGATTTAGTTCCCAGGAGTAGAAGACCTGTTTTCTAAGATATATATAAATACATAATGCTTATGTATATATCTTGGGTTATTACATATGATACAAAATTTTCTACATAAATAAGATTATCTTAGAAACTATAAATGTCTTTCACTAACAGTGAATTATTTACGTTAAGCCACTAACTGTTTAGTTGTCTTAATTTGGAATTCATAGAACACTACTCAATGGCCTCATATAAGTGATGACATGTTTTCTGTCTCTGTTCAAGCCAAGCTCTAGGATACTTATCTGGAAACATTTAGTTTACCCTCATTCTTTAACAATGGAGGCAAATTTTAATACCAATCAGGAGTTGTTCTGTTGTACATTCTGTTTATACTCTGAATCATGATCTGGTTCATTTTTATTCCTTTATACACAAACACCCAGCTCTCCTGTGCACATATGGAAGTGGTGCCTTCAAAACACCTTTACCTGCATGTACACCATGGTCGGGCAAGAAGGAAATCAGGTGATGAATAGCTCAACTAATACCTTCTATATTAGATAGATTTACTGTACAGATATAAATGAATAGATGAACTAAAATAAGAAGGAGAAATAAAAAGAAAAAATATGCATGGCACTACAAAATCATGTATTAGTAACTCAAAAATGTATAGGAGCGCTATCAGAATTCAGAGTTGATTTAAGGCCAAGGGTGGTCATGAAAAAATTGGGATTAATTTTATATTTTTGTTGAGGGTACTGATGCATGAACATATTATAATTGGATCACATTTCCTCCAACTGTCCTATTTTGTCCATCCTCCAGCGCCCCAATCCACTTAACTCTATCATCTTTACAAGTAATTCTTCTGTTTTGATGTTTCCTTCTTTTTTTGTCCTCTTTCGTCTTCTTTTTCAGAATGCGCAGAGCTAGGACTGATCAAGTCTTGTGGGGATAATAACACCCATTCTGAGGTCATAATAAAACAGTCAGTTCATGTCTGGATTACAGCATCCACTTCCTACCCTTTGGCACTCCCATTATTTGTTTTTAATGACAGTCATGAATGATAAATAAGTATTACATGGAAATGGAGACACTGTAGAAATGGACAATTTTTTCATAGAGAATTTCTCACAAGAGCATATAGAAAAATCATGATAAATCTCAGATACTACAAAGTGTGTTTTAGTTGGACAAAGTGTACCAGTTATCTTAAATTGGGAATTCATGGAGATAAATTAATGTGTGATGCTAAGCCAGAAAAGTTGAAATTATGACAGCCAATAAAAGATGGATGGGTTTCATCAAGGTGGTGAAGCAAGACACATAACTGTTATAAGGAAAGGAGAAATCAGGGACACAGGCACAGAAATGATGGTCTGTGAAAGCAAAGAGGGCAATCTGGCTCTACTGAATTAAAGACCACATGGTGGAATATTGTGGGTTATGTCATAGAGTCAGTTAAATATGAATCAGGAATTCTTGTTTTCCTGACAATTAAGAAAAAAGTTACAACAGAAACATCCCAGGCTGACATGCGATGAGGAAAATGAACGGAAAGACAACAGAATGGCCAGATGGAGAGGTACAGAGGACAGAAAATGAGGAAGGGGCATGGAGCTTCCACGCGCTCCCTGGCATGTCACCATCCAGCATCTTGATCCATTCACAGACCCAGAGGCTCTTCAAACATAGGCTCCTCCAGAGTTTCCATAGTGCTCAGTCTCCAGGCCTCTTCTTGTGGCTCTAGATCAGTGAGTGGAGCTGAGAGGAAGGTCCAGCCCTCTTTCTGTTGACCAGTCCCACCCTATCTGAGATCCCCACCCTGAGTCACCTTATGTGTTAAAAAAAAGGGGGGTTCTTTTTGAACAACATGATAAACATCACTCAGAAAATCTCCAGAGTCTTGGAGTTCTGTGTTGGAAACTGAGATAGAGACCAAATGTATTTATTAGACCATAAGGTATTTGTGACATGTCTTCTTCTTCAATCCCTCTATCCATGATGATGTCCCAAAGACATCCAAAACAGTAAGATACAGGCACATGACTCGCAACTCAAAGCCCTACAGGTTTGCAGAGTCATTTTATTTTATTTTTTTTAATATTGTCTTTTCTAGGAGAGAAAGAGAGAGAATGGGTGCTCCAGGGTCTCTAGCCACCACAAATGAACTCCAGATACATGTGCCACCTTGTGCATCTGACTTTACATGGGTACTGGAGAATTGAACCCAGATTAGGCTTTGCAGGCAAGTACCTTAACTGCTGAGCCATCTCTCCAGCCTATTTTAAATAAGATTATACCTAGAGTTTTGCCAACTTGGAATCTGAACAGAGGCATCCTCAGAATCAACACAAAAATTCTTGGGTTTTTATAGCTACAGGTTATAAGTGTTGAATAAACACTATTATAGTCATTTTGGACTAAACTCCTGAGTAGACCTAGGATAAGAATCAAAATGGAGTCACTCCTGCTAAAGTTCTCCATCACCAATTGAAAGGAAGCTGTTTTTCTGACCATTGGAGAAATCAGAAGAGAGTAATAACAGCCAAATTTCCCAAACATGCCAGTTTCAATCAGTATATCAAAATTCCTTCTGCCTTAATTATTATACAAAAATATCACCTAAAGTAACCTCATGTCAACCCATCAGTTATTTACCTATTATTGTCCTATCTCCCCTGTCCCTGACTTTACAGAACTAATTATTAAATGATCAGTATATTAAAAAAAAGAAAAAAGTTATTTTTAAAAAAATCATTGTGCTGAGAAGATTGCCCAGTGGGTAAAGAGTTTGCTGCACAGGAAACAGCTGTGTGTTATGGAGACAGAGTCAGCAAGGTCCTTGGGGTTTGCTGGTTAGATTGTCAAGCTGAGTCATTGAGCTCTGGGTTCAATAAGAGATCCTGTATCAGTAAAATAAGTTTCATATTGATAGAGGGATATACTCAACATAGATCTCTTACCTCCATACACATAAGTGCGTGTACACTTTCATACACACATATACTCTCTCTGTCTCTGTCTCTGTCTCTGTCTCTCTCTCTCTCTCTCTCTCTCTCTCTCTCTCACACACACACACACACACACACACACACACACACACACACACAACTAATGAAATCCGAAATGGAAGTGCTTTTAACCTCTGCCCACATTCCACTGATCAAAGTAGAGTAAATTCCTGATCTGACTATAAGGAAAGACAAGAAATGTCTCTGTAGTGTCCAGGGAAAAGATACAGTGTTCTGAGTAATAATGTTTGGGCATCCCATCAACTCCTGCTGTAATTAAAGTCATGCTCTGAGAATGGGAAAACAGAGACAACTCAAACAAAAGCTGCAGTTTTCTGGGCATAGGTGATTTATTTCCAGGAAAGCCATAATGCCTGTAAATAGTGAAGAGTATTTTTGCAGCTGACATTAAACTCATATACCTTCATATCTTGGCCTAACAAATGTTAAGGGCATAGAGGATGCATAGTATGATGTGAAGGGCATAGAGAATGCCCAGCAGAATATGAGAGAGCACAGGAGATGCCAAGCACAATATGAGAAGGCACATGAGGACCTCTAGTCCAATGGCAGTGAAAAAGTAATGACATGATAACTGTTGATATTGGGAGATTTTATTTTTAATATTGCTGTTTGAAGCTGACAACTCAAATTGACTCCCAAGACTGTGCTGGTTTTGAAGTTAGTCGTAATTGACATATTTATTGAGTTTAATTATTTAGTAGCTAAGACTTCTTTTAATGTCTATTGAATGTCAAAAAATATATATCTTTATTCCTATCAGTCACAGAATTATTTTCCCACCTTTGGTCCCTATACATGAGTGTTTTAATATCAGAGGGCGTTCTGACCCTTAAGTCTACTTTGATAATTTCTTGATGTTTCACAAGTCCAGTGAACTTTCAGTCACACACTGGACCCCCTTTATGGCTCTGCTGGTATATTTGTGCCTCCTGGTTTGGCAAAGTGCCAAGAATATAAATGTGCTCAGTAGTTTTTAATGAGTTAAAAACAGGAACTTTATTTGGCACTCTATAAGGAATAATTATCCAAGAATTATTGATTGTGGATGTATTGAGCCTATTGCTGCCCTTACTCAAAGCATCTTCTTACTGCTTACATGCTCATTCCTCCTGACACTTTCCAGAGCATGTAGATGGCTAACCTTAAACAAAGTCTCAGAATAGGACTGACTGATGCCTTCATGACCCCACAATGAAAACTGATAACCTTAGTGAGGAAAGCCCTCAGTGGAATGGAGGTGGGGAAAGTGATGACATCACCTGGTGGAAATATTACCAATGTGTGATATGTTCATACAATAAAGTTCTCCATAAATAATTATGTTCAGATTATTCTGACAGCTTTGGTAATTCTGTAATCTCATCATCAGCCATCGTCACCGTGGTTGTGTGTGAACTCACTCTGGCCAATGAGACTTGAGAAAAGGTTAATAAAGTATCCTAGGAAAGTTATTTTCTATCTTTAGAAGGAAGTGATAGAAAACTACTTTCATTCTCTTCCACTAGACGTAAACCAGAGCACATGTCTTACTTGCTGGTCACTGGACACTAATTTGAGAGCATGTAGGAAGTTAGTTTGAAGATGTGAAAATGTATATGTTTCCTATCACAGTGGTTGTATGCTCCCAGCTTTATAAGTGCAGTAATCTGAATTACTGGGAGGGCCATCTCATCTTTTGACATCAATTAATACAGAGGAACTGGTAAGCCACTGATCTAAGTCCTGGAATCCTGCTGATGTCCCAGGCAGCAGAAAAAAATGCCCTAGTTTCAGAGGGAGACCTGTTCACCTTCAGTATTCCCATCAGTTCCCCTGGATCATGTCATGGTACACACACACACACACACACACACACACACACACACACACACACACACACACACTGAGGACTAATCTTCTACAGTTTATTTAGACACATGTATTATTCTCTGGAAAAAAAAACATTTCATGTATCTCACCTATCTGAAATTATAATAAATGTCCTTGAATTCAACTTTCTTCCACCTTATAACTGGTTTTAATTTTTTTGTTTGTTTTTAATTTACTTTTTGAATCAATGGGTATTAACATTGATGGAGTTTTGGCTTTCAGGATTTCAATTTTTGTGTATTCAATCTTAGAATCTTGATAGAATTTCAGTTTTTGGGAATTTTGATCTTTTGAGATCTCAGTATTTGAGATTATGGTATTGGGGTTTGTAATTCTGGGTTAGAATGATTTATAGAAATAGAGGTCCCAGTCACTCCACGAGAGATATCTAAGCCAAAAAAAAAAAAAATCCAGGAAAAGAATTGACAAGTGTGAACACCTCTGCCCCACTTCAGCTTTTCCAGTTCAGTGAGGCAGTTGAACTCTTTAAAGTGCCAAAATTAGGTTGCTAAAAGTACCTTCAATAGCTCAATTTTGATACAAAGGTCTTAGTTCATTGGATAAATTATAAATTCTGACTATGTGTATATGTATAAATGTATGGTTATTTATTTATTTTATTTTTAAGTAGAATGTCAGGTAGCCCAGGATGGCCATGAACTCATTCTATAGCTTGAGTTGACCTTAAACTCCTTAACTTGCTACCTCTACCTTCTAAATGCTCAAAGTGCATGTGCTTGACAGCATACCTGACTGTCAGATTTCACTGTTAGAAAAGAAAATAGCGCCCTTATTTCTTTTTCCACCAAGCAAGGACTGACAATGTCATTTTTATTTTATTATTTTTGTTTGTTGTGTTTTACTTTTGCTTCTGTATAAATACAGAAAAGGGAAATATCTAAATAATTCAATTAAATCAGCAAAAATGTATGAGGAGGGAAGTATATTTGTTTTGTGTTTTCTTTTTTGGAGTACTGTTGAGCTGCGATTGGGTGAATCCACAAATTTGGAAGACAGAGAAAGTTAAGAGTATTCCTTAATGATGAAATATTCAAAAAAATCTATATTTGAATGATACCATTTTACCAAGTAGTATAGTCAGTTTTCCTGCAAATATTCCATTTTGCCTGAAGAATAAAATTAATAAAAGAAACAAGAGTAAAAGAAATGGATACAGATAGCTAGATACATGTGATTAGATCTTGAGGAGTGCATGGTTGAGGTTGTAGGCCCCATTGTCGCTACACCTTGGGGAAGTAACCAAAGCCACTGTGACTGGAGTAAGGGAGAAATCTCACTGTTATTTTGATTTGCGTTTTCCTGATGATTAAGGATGATGAACATTTTCTTAAATGAAAATTGGCCATTTGTGGTTCCTCCTTTGTTGAGTTCAGTGCCCCATTTTTGGGAGGGCTATTTGGCTTTTATTATTATTATTATTATTATTATTATTATTATTATTATTATTATTTTAAGTTTTTTGTATGTTTTAGTTATTAGACCTCTGTCCATGGTGTAGCTGGCAAAAATTATCATCCAGTCTGATGGCAGTCTTCTGGGTCTGAGTATGGTTATGTTTGTCTGTAGAGAAGCTTTTTACCTTGATGAGATTCCATTAGTTATGTGATTATTGCAATTCCTGGGCTACTGGAGGACTTATGTGTTCATTAAGAAGTGTCTATTAAGAATATTTTTAAAATTCATATTATGCCCAGTATTTTCCCAGAAGTAAACAGTGAAATTCCTGCACTTTGCCTCCAGTGAAATGGATTGATCTACATAAAGTGTATTTCCTGGCAAAAGTGACTGGATGGCATTAGGGATGCAGGCTATGAAAAAGCATGTATTAAGACCTTGAAGTGGATATTTTGTTCATTTGTTTGTTTATTTCTTTCTTTGTTTACTTATTTATTTATCTGAGATAGAGAGAGAAAGAGGCAGATAGAAAGAGAAAATGAGCATGCCAGAGTCTCCAGCCACTGCAAAACATCTCCAAAAAATATGCCACCTTGTGCATCTGGCTACATGTGGGTACTGGGGAATCGAACTCAGGTCCTTCTGCTTTGCAGGCAAAGGCTTTACTGCTAAGCCATCTCTCCAATCCTGAAGTGAATATTTTAATTCAAGAATTGCAGAGCTTAAACTCAACAAAATGTCTCAATTCCTTTAATATATTTTTTTTCTTTTATTTAAAATACATTTACTGAAATAAGATTTCCATACCATAAAACTTATCCGTAAAGTGAACAGTAATGTTTACTATGCTCACAAAGCTATGTAGCCTTCACTGTAATATGGTTTGAACAATCTTTTATTAGGAATCAGTTGACAGACACCATCTTTCCTATCCCCAGACATACACAGCCACTAGACTGCTTTCTTAGTAGATTTACATATTCTGTACATGGTTTATCAATGGATTCGTACAGTAAGTGCTCTGCTGTGATTTTTTTTCCTTTACTTAGGGAAATGTTTTCTATGTTCATCCACTTGTAGCATGCCTCAGTTTTTAATTCGTTTCAGTTGTTGAATAATATTCTATTCTATGAATTGATCTCTCTTCTTCCATTCTGCAAATAAAGTATAGTGTATTGTTTTCAATTTTTGGCTGTTTTTCATAATGTGCTATCAATATGAATGTACACATTTCTATGTGAATGTGTGTTTGTTTTATACATATGTATAAATCGAATTGCTGAGTCACTTGAAGATTCTACTTAACAAATGTGTTTTTTAATTGCTATACTGCATTATTCTTGAGTATGACAGTTATAATGTCTGCATCCTTATTAGTCCTCTTTATTATATGACTTTTTATTATATTCATCTTGGTAGGTATGACGTGACATTTATCTCATTATGGTTCTGTTGTGTTTTTCCATAGGCTAATAATGCTGCCATCATTTTAGCATTTTTCTTTAAAGCTTAACCTTTTCCCTTTAGTTGACTGTGTATTCATAATAATTGGGTATTTCCACAAAGATTTAAAAATGTGTGTGTCCTTTTTCAGAAGATGACTAAATGGCAAAACTTTTAATCCAATCTACAATCCTTGTATCGAAAACAGCATGGCCATGTTTGGAAAGAGCTGTTGTTGAATTTATTGCTTCCCAATTGGGTTTAAATGTTAGAGATAAGCTTGTATTTGATCGAAGATTATCCAATTGAACAATATTAATACTATTATAAATAAAAGAAGCTATTTTTACAGCATCTTCTGCACATGGAACTTAGCTAAGACTTGTCTCTTTATGCTGAACTGTGTGAGTGAAATTTTAATTTTGAAACATACTTCATATGCTGCTAATGAGGAATGGGTCATACTTTAGATTTGAGAGGTGTGACTAGTTGAGTGGACATAGGCCAAATTAATTTATTTCTGTGAAAAGCCACCTTCCATAGCACTGTATGTTCTTCAAATGTGATGTCAATTGTTAACTCAAACAATTTTTATTGTTGAAGATGTAATTATATTGCATTTATGAAATAGAACACTTCAAAACACTCAAAGCTTCCCCAATGTGAAAATCTTATTGCAAACTTATTACTTCAGGGATAGATGAGTTTTTTCATTGTATCTTTAATATTTAATTTCCACTTGAACACAGGTAGCAAAAATGAGATTGTAGAATGTCTCTGAGGTAAATTTAGTGAGAAACAAGATTAGTATTAATTAAGTGGAGTTTTAGGCTTTCATTCAGAAGTTTTTTTTTTTCTCAGCAGGTAGCTATTTCTTCTATAATTTGAAACATTATGATTTGTGTAGACTTAAAAAATAATAGCAAAGAATACCAAATTTAGCCAAAATAAATCTACTTACATGTGCTTACATCAATAAAACACAAAATGAATATAGATTTAGGAAACCAGAAAATATGTTCTTTCACTATTAATGAGATGTAAAAATCAAAAGAATTATCACTATAGTAGGAACATTGGATTCAAACTAAGTTGTGCTTCCCCCCCCCCCTCTTTTCTCCCAGGAAAATGCTAAGCTGTGAAATGTCTTCTTCCATATTCAATAAGCTCTTCTTTCAATTCTCCCATGTACATCTGGCCTCAAAAGCATGACAAGATCCTCATGTCTGTCCAACTGTTCAACTCTCCACATTTAATATGGCAATGTTTTTATAGAGAGAGTGTGAGGCTGTCACATTGGCTTCAGAAAGCCTTGCTTTTGCTCTGTCTTTCAGTGTTAATGATGACACCGTGACCAGAATGAGGGACACAGAGGCTGCCCAGTGTGTCAGTCAAAGAGCAGAGGACATGTGCAGCTAGCGGGGAAGAGTTGCAGGGAATGAGGATGTATACAGGGAAAGGAACACAGGGCTCCAAAGAGGACCTTTGCGATAAAGGACAGTTGTTCTTTGTAAAGTGCAGTACCCAGGTCGTTTACAGTAGACATGTATTTTCAGAGGAAAAATATAGTACATGGGGGAATGCATGGAAAGACATCTTGTGGCAAATTGTAATCTTTTCATTACAAAAATATTCGACTTGTTATTCTGACAGATCATGTGTGTTCTTAAGTGTAGTTGTGCATATGAAAATGGATTAATATTTATCTTGTTTGACCAGTTTGTTGTAGTAGTAAATTTTCACATATTAGTTATATACTGTTACATTTTCATTAATTTTACATCATAATACACACAAATACACACACATATACATATATATTATTCTTTGCCAAGTTGGAAAAGGTTTCATGTTGCTGTCCTACATTTAATAGTAGTGGAGTTTATTATACCACATATTAGTTACTTTATTTGAGTAGAAATCATTATAATATTTACCTGGAAATTCTTCAAATTGCCATAGGTTGACTCATTCTATAATGAAGGAAAGTTAATAGAGATAGGAACAAATTTCACTTATTGGTTTTTTGCCTTTCCATTTCTTCAGACAGATATCATATATCAATAGCTTATCCATTTGATTCAAAATACTGCTACTTCTACATTTTTGACTCCTAGAATACTTTTGTTCAGACATTTTAGAAGATTTTTAAATGATTATAAGATAATTTGAAGATATTAGTATGATTATTTTAACTACAATAAAGGATATTTCACTTGTAAGATTTTGTGATTCCCAGATTTTTTTTTATTTAGAGAGGCTCAAAATATTGACAATGTTTGTACAATACTAGAAAAGTATTTAAATAATCTTAGGATCTTAATTAAGAG
Organism: Zapus hudsonius; assembly: GCA_004024765.1. Classification (NCBI taxonomy): domain Eukaryota; kingdom Metazoa; phylum Chordata; class Mammalia; order Rodentia; family Dipodidae; genus Zapus; species Zapus hudsonius. Next base: position 45,113 of record PVHP010003751.1, read on the forward strand.
TCACTAGTTATATGGTCCCAATCCTGGAATTTTGTCAGATCATATAATTACAGTGTCTAATTTGAAGGTTTTCTTAAATAAATGTCTGTCACCTTACTCCCTGGGATTCAGGTACTTAACCATAAAACAATCAGAAGGCAGAGTTTTCAAATTTAAAATGACATAAAGTTCTTATTGCGCCTTATGCCTAATGATACACAAAATGTAATTATCCCAAAGAGCCACACCCACTATTAGCCTTTAATAATTCCTTTTCTATGACACCCAAGCCATCCTTATTTAAACTCTACTCATCTATACAAATTGTTCACCATTTTTTGGTCATCTTGTGAATTATGTATTCACATTTTCAACTAAAAATTATGAACAACCTTCAGGAATTTACTTTTTATATAATAAAAATATGTATATAGTGTTTAATATATGCCAGGTATGAGTGTGTTGCTTTTTCATTCTTATAGTAACTATCTGTGGTAGATACTATTACCCACTTTATGATTAAAGAAACTATGGCACAAAATGTTAACATCTTGCAGAATATTGTAGGGGTCTTATATGTCAGAGTTCAGTGCTGAGTTGGTTGGTCACTGGAGGATTTACAGCTGTAAGGATAAGAGTAAACCTGTAGACCACTCCTATCTAGAACTGGAGTATGTTGCTAAGTGTTTATTAGTGCTTGATTACAGGCAGCATTCCTGTCTATTGTAGACAGCTTTCTTGCTGTTGCACAAAGAACCTCACCAATTGGCAGCTTTTGGAGGAATGAATTACACACTATAGAGCAAGCTTCTTTCCCTGTCAGCCTACATTTGCTTCCCTTGAAATAGCAAAGAATCATTGGCTCTGTGGCCTCCTTGCCAGATTTTGTAGTTAAAGACGTGCAATGTATTATCTACTTCAAGTCCCTTTAGGAAAAGACCATTGGGGCACAGTCCATTAACTTCAGACCCACTCTCTGTTTTCTCAGTTGTGATAAGATGTTTTAATTACATCTCTGCTTCAGAGTAACCAGACTTTCATTACAAGGCTAGGAGACATTATTTGGCAGAATCGACTGGCTAATGTGTTTATATAAGTGGTCAATTTAGGAAAGCAACCTACTTGACTTGGCTCTGTCCTTTGCAATGCATGCTTGCATTGTTGAGTTAGAGTACTCACTCAGTTAGGCTGTCTTCAGAAGTTCTAAGTGGAGTGGATAGTCCGCAGCCTACTTCCCATGTCCTGAACAAGATACTTGAAAGGGATGAAACCCCTTAACAATGCATTTCTCAAAGTATATCCCTGTTGTTAACCAATGTAATGACTGCATGAGATCAATTACTGAAATATTTGGTGGTGGAAAGAGGGGCTAAGAGAAGAAAGGGGACCATCTGGCAGGTCAAGGGGATGAAAGAGGAAAGAGAGGGAACAGAATGTATTGCCATGAATGTACTAAGATGCCATTATGAAACCCATCATTTTGTGTGCTAGTCTATGAAGTTAACTTTAAAAAAGAAATATTTGTGGAATACAGTAGCTTATAATTTATGTTTAATATAATTTTATGCTTAATGAGAGAATTTTATCTATTTTGCATGGAATTTGTCAGAATATTACTTCAAAGACATACACCATTTTCAAGGTTGACATCACAAAACGATTCTGATTTTTGGGATGAATCGGTAATGGGTCTTGTTATATTTATTCATATTTGAATTTGGTTTTGTTCCTAATGGAAGTCATTTCTTTACCTGCCTATTCATTCATTCACTCAGGGTGTTTGCAGAGTGCGTTCTCTGCCGCGAGACACCATTATTAAGTACTTCGATGCAACCTTCTATATTTCCTGTAGAAGCATTCTATGTATGCTCATGTTTATTACCTTACACTGATTTGAGATAGCCGTGTTTGCTTCCTAATATTTTATTAGAAAACAAGACTTAAAGAATTGAATTATCCTTTGTTTATGAAAAGCTGCTCTTAAATAAAATCATTTAAATATAACTGATTATATAGCTTCAGTGACATAATCTTAATATGAAGATAAAAGAGGCTTAATGTAGATATGAAGTATAAATTAACTTACAAGAAAAGAAGCACAATTATTGATGGACTCTAAATCAGACTCTGTGTCAGAAACAAGGAATCCAATAGAGATAATGATCCATTAATAAATAGAAATAGTTTCACTTGATTATTTCTGCATTTTAAAGAAAACCATGATCAGACACACCACACACACATGTATGTTAGGGTTAGTAAGTTATGAATTGATTGGGATTTTAAAAATCATTATTAAAGGATTTTTAAAATGTGATTGATGGAATAGTAAGGTAGGCAAGAGGGAACTCAGCATAGAAGAACTGATGGAGGGAAGAAGAGGTTTAATGGAAAGGGGACAAGGGAATGGGGAAGAGAGAGTGATGAGAGGGAACTGAGATCAAAATACACTATGTACATATAAATGTCCCCAACAACACAGCTCTAGTGAGGTTGTAAAACCCAAACTGCCATGAGCTGAGGATCCATCATTGAGAACACATTGATTCGTTTGTGGGGGACACCTGGATCAAACCATGACAACCCTTGTTGGTCAAGGTGTGATCTCTTTTCTGGTAGCACAAACCACAGCCTCTCTGAGGTCATTAGAAACATCATCTCAGACTTGACATTAGTCTACTAAAATGTGCCTCAGCATCTCACAAGTGTGAACTGATTCCTGCTCACACGACAGTGTGTAAAACCTTGGGCCATAGCCCACGTTATGCTGCAAAAGGCAAGAGAGAAAAGTTTCAACTGCAACTTCCAAATCTTGCCTTTTTCTCCATAAACTCCTCAACTGCACGAAAACATTTAAATGGCTAATCAGTGCAAATACAGATAACTAGTACATTATGCCTAGTGCACTTGCTCTGGAGAGTGAAGAGGGCACAGAGAAGTATCTCAACTTTGCAGAACACTGGAGTTAGCTGAGAACCTAATTGCCTTCAACTAACGCAGGCAAAGCGTTAAAGGTAGTCTCCAAACTATTATTTAACCCACGTTTATTCAACACCTTATTTCTGAGCTTAAAATTGTCCTTGCTCTCAGCCTTGAGAAGCTAAAGATTATTTTTCAAAGGACTTAAAGAAGGTTTGACTTTTTTTTTCCTTCTCTCAGTCACTGTAATGACTACAAAATTATATTGACCTTTGGAAAGTCCAGTCCACTATATGCCCATTCCCTTCCCAAATCTATCTATCTGACAGAATATGGCTCAGGGAAGGAGTTCTCTTTAATTGGTTTTAAATGACTCATCATTTTATTCACCATTTATTTTGCAGCTCTTTTAGTTCAGTTTGTTACAGGGTAGCACAGGGGGGGGGGGGGGAAATGAAGCAAAAAGCTTTTACCAAAGACTGCATTTGAAGTCAAGTAAAAACCGGGCTATTTTGAGAAATTGGTTATGTCAACACAATGAGCATCACTCACACACCAGGAAAAATGGGACTGAATTAGTCATATTGCATTTCCTGTTACTTTTGCTGTTCAAGCTCACATAAGAGTTGAGAGAGAGTTTTCACTCACAATGTGGGTAACTAAACATTACTAACTTATTTTAAGAATTTATTTCAAGGTATCACAGTTTTACTCATTTACTACTACATCAGCAATGCAAATGAAAATGCTCTTCAAAAATTATAGAATTTTTAAGAATCTCTTGCCATTTTAATACATTTGAAAATTTTTTTAAAAATTTCAAAAAATTATATATGACCCACAAATAAATACAAAGTAAACATAGGAAATATTTTGTTCACCTCAATTAATAAATTAGCTCATAAAATGGAAAGGCTGATGTTTCTGGATACATTAGACATTTTAGAATGAGATTACTACTATTGTTATGAAATTAGTTATTTTTCTTTACTGATTGAATAAACAATAAACTTTTACATGTTTTTTCTCAGTTTCTAAAGAATTCTTCCTATTTATATTGTACAGAAATCTGTACTGTAGGTCTGGAGAGATTGCTCAGTGGTTAAGGCACTTGCCTCTAGTGCCTAAGGCCCCCGGTTCAATTCCCCAGTACCCACATAAACCAGACTCACAAGGTGGTGGCCCTGGTGCTCTTGCTCTCTCTATCTCTATCTATCTCTCTTTATATTTCTCTACTTGAAAAAATGAATAAATAAAATATTAAAAAAAGAAATCTGTACTGTAACTTATAACTTTACTAAATTGAAATTCTTTAATCAAATGAAATGGTTTAATAAAGCATATTCTCTCATAGGAACATCTTGTAAGCCTCTTAATTCTCAAAAAAAGATTCATGTACACTTTATGTGTATGCATATTTGTATGAGTGTTGGTTTACATGTTTGTGTGTGTGTGTGTGTGTGTGTTTGTAGGTCATAGGTGACTTCAAGTGTTTTCATCAAAAACCTTATTTACTGACTCAGTTTCTGTTACTTGAATACAGAGTTTACCATTTCTGCTAGTAGTCAGCCATGATTCCTTGTCTGTGCCTTCAAGATCTGAGATTTTTAAGTGGGCCAAAATCCCCCATGACATTTACATGGGTGCTAGGAAGACAACTCAGATCCCCATACTTCAAGGTCAGTGCACTACCAACTATGCCAAATCTTCAGTCTCCACATATACACATTTTATTTCCAAAATTTTAAATATTTTCTAATAGCATGTCTGCTTTTAGGCAGATGACATGTAAATTCTAGTTCATTCTTCATCACCCTTGTTTCACTTTGACTCCAGGTCAATAAACAATAATCTGGCTGTGTGTGGTGGTGCATGACTGTAGTCACAGTACTACAGTCTTCTGTAAGTCTTCTGCTAAGGCAGAAGGACTTTTGTAAGTCTGAAGTCAGTCTAGTCTACATAGTGTGTTCAAGGACAGCCTGGTACACAGCAAAAACCTTGTCTCAATAGTCAATTTGTTCTGATTTCTCTGGAAAATAAAATCATATTTATTAAGTTACTTTAAACATCCTCTTTCCTCTTGTATCCAATCACATTCATACATGCCTAATGTCATGTGACCACATTAAATTACAGAGAAGTCGGAATTTATGGCTATGCCTCTGGTCATGTGGGTGGAGCCCAAACAGTGTGCTGACCATGTGGATGGAAAGAATGGATCTTAAATAACTCTAGAAAATAACACCAACAGGACCTCATGTCCAATTGATTATGAAGAAAGGTGGAAAAAAAAACACCAAAAGTGATGATGGGATTATACTCTGGGGAAGTGTTTTACTTTGAGTGTATGCAGAAGCAATGAGGTATCAATTTAACACAATGAGAAATTTAATTGTGGGATTTGGGTTATTATTGAAACCACATTTTTTGGTAGACAGAAATTGATAATGCTGCTTCAAGCTGTAGAAAATGATTTAACAACAGTCACCTAGATAGGATAGCCTAAGAACTAAACCAACACCATCAGGATTGGATGACAGTGAAAGAGGAGACAGTGAAACCTAACAGAAAAGAGAATTGGAATGTGACCACATATGTGCATTGAGACTATTATAAAAAGATAAAAATTACAACTATTTCATTATACATACAGAAATACATAGAACTTCCCCAAAATTAATACTACATATCTCTATCCAAATTATTACAAATAGCATTTTAGACATTTTCCCATCTCTTGTAGGTCTATGAGATTGTTTTAGTAGAAATGAGGGAGATAGATCTATGTATGCTCTTCCTTTAAAATAAAAATCAACTGGGATCCACCTGCCTGAGACCTTTAGGAAACAATGTTAAAAACAAAAGCTAAGGAAGAAGGTGGCCATAAAGCCAGGCCTTCTGGGTCTTTGGGAGATTAGACTGTGTCTGTCTGTATTTGAATGACTTACAGTGCATTTGGCTAAGCTGTGTGAGCTATTCCAAGTGGCAATTTGGAGCCCTGGAAACTCTAAATGAATCATTTTACCTTTTACATTTCACTGCAAATGACAGCCTGAGTTGCTAAAAAACTCATTGTCCGGCTTAAATGTCAGCAATGAACACGAGCCAGGAATAGACTCATAAGCCTATTCTGCCCTGGGCCCCATATGCAGGGTGAGAGGCAGTCAGTCCCTCTCCTGTTCATCAGCCTCCGTTTGCTTTGTCTTGTGCTTACCGGGTGGGTGCTCCTGTGTTCCTTGTTATTCTGTTCACTTCCCACATTTGCTTGCCAAGTGCGAGCCCGGCCTGCCTGTTCAGCCAGCACTGTCAGGTTCACTCCAGCCTTAGCATTCTGATAGTTGACTTGACAGCAGATATAATTTTGACAAAATTAGAAAATCTTGTGGAATGGGTTTGTCTCATTCAATTTCTGACAGAGATGTTAAAGAATTGCCTCCCTGCCCAAACCTCTTTTCCCCTTGCAGGCATGATGACACACTGGAACCGAAAATCAGGGAACTCTATTCCTAGTGAAATTCTTCCTCTTTCAATGAACTATTGGGCAGTGCCCAAGTGAACCTTCCATCCTTTGCAGAAATACCACCATCTCTGAACAGAACCCTTGCTATGCAGTGCCTCAGTTCACAGACTAATCACCGCCATGTTGCCCCCTTCATAACCAGTGAGACTGTGTTTTTTGCTCCAGGTCTTAAGGCTATCTGCTATGACTCTAGTCCATCGATTTTCTCCTTATGTTTCCACGTAAGATTCTAGACAGGAAGGAAATGTATATTTTAGCATATTGTCTGCAATATTTTTTGACAAATAATAGTGACTACAGATTTCTTCTGCTCTTAGATATTCTTTCTTGAATAATTAAGTAGGTGTGTAATAGGCATTTTGATTTATTTTTCTTATGAAACAGAAAAAAATGGCTACTGCTAAAATGGGCTGATAATAAATTTGAATACATGCAGTTATCTGACTATATATTGACATAAACATCTGAATAATTAGCCCCATGGAACTTTCACTCACATATTGAGATATACAGTGGTAAAATCTGGGGACCTGTAGGTTTTTCATTTTCTAGAAAACATTAGATTTTTTGTCATTATATGAAAATAAAAACATTTTTAAAGTTGCAACATCATAGAGTAAATTGCCTTAGCAAGTTTTTGTACATGGTTCTTAAACATGATAAATGTGAATTTGGCTCATTACGCTATATATACACCTACTCTGTTGAATTATAAACTTTATTAGAAAGGGTTCTGTCATAATAGGCCACCCCTGCAGTTGACTGTGGGTTAATACTTGCAATTTCACAGTAAAGTGGTGGAAACAAACCAGATTATCATATTCATTCTGCCTCTGTTTTGTTGCTGTTAATTTCCAAGCATCATTTTATATTTAAAAAAAACCCTCAGTATTGTGATTCTATTATATTTCCTTAAAGCAATCACTTTCAATCTCATTGTTTTAAGCTTTCTTTGTGAATCAACATTTGGCCTTGCCATTGTTTTGGATATTTTGTGGGGGAGGCTCAGGACTCCTCACAATGGAACCAAAGGGATATTGTTATTCCCTTTGTCCATCATGGGATGGACAATATAAGAAATAGGGAATAAGAGTTCACAGCTAAGTGTTAAATTGGTGAGTTCAACTTCAGCTATGTTTGAAACCTCTCAGACAAATCTTTTAATGATAAAACCTATTGCTAGTTGGATAAATGAGTATGAAATATAAAGTCTCTACAACAGGTAACACAATATAATTACATACAAACTGATATTTCTGTGGTCAGCATTCACTTCTTTCCAATAATGAACTGATTTTATAATAGCCTGATGTTTCTTCCTTATTTGTATTTTCAAGGTGTTTGTAGGGTGGTGTGTGTTGTTGCTGTTGCTTGTTGGGAAAAGTGTGCTGAGGAAACAAAATTTCACAAAGTTGTGTCAGTGTCTTCCACACTATTAAACCATATCTTACTGCTGGTTTCAAACCTTTAACAAAACCTGATTTAAATTGCTTTGTGGAGGTTTCTGAGCAGGACCAAGAAGCATGTTCTGGACTGCCCAGTGTTCTGTTCTTTCCTTTGAACCTTTTGTTTTATTTAGAGTGTTGCAAGCATGGGTGCAGGTGCACTCATAGGTGAATGCTTGGCTCTGCGAGGAAATACTTTCCTTCTGAAAATGAATATTAATTCATGTGCTGGAAAGTCTGAGCTCCCTGTCCATTCTGGATCTCAGTTCAGCCATTCTAATAACAACATCTGAGATATGGCAGCCACAACATGGAAATAGAATGAAGGTTTCTTCTTCTTCATTACGCACAGAAGGCTAGGGAGGAACCAGAACTATTCTCTTAGACTGAACCACATGAAATCAAGAGTGTTTTTGACTCATAGAAGGGATGATGGACAGTTCAAGTGGTCTAAGAGAACAGGTCCATGATTTCCACCTTCAACAATGGAGATTTGTAGGTAGGTTTACAGAGCCCCAAGTGTCCTGCACGATCCCCCCTTTGTGAAAATGTCCCTTCAAAAGAGGCTGAGACACCATCCAGTGTTAAAAGCTTTCCAAATGAATGACAGTTATTTGCAGAAATTCACAGAATCTTTAGTGTGTCTCCATCCTCTTAAGTATTTACCGCATGATGTAGCATGTGTAATTATAAACAATGTATAAAACCATTACATGTAGCTAGAAAGTGATACTGTTTGCTCAAGACATTGAAATCTTAATTTTTTTATGAGCATGTATGCCTTGCAAACCAAGGTAGGCTTAATGTTAATGATTTCCCTCAAAATTTGGCTTCTCATGCCACTCTTTTGGATTTTAAATACCAGTTCTGATTAAGTACACTAGGACAACATAAAATATATTGTAAAAGATCCTGAGTTTTAATGTTCACAGTTATAAATACCTTCCTTGCCAGTAGTAAAGAAAATGAAAATCTTAAATTAGACAAAAGCTTTATCCCCAAAGACTTTGCAATAAATTTTAATGTATTGCTCAATCTAATTTTGTCCATTTGTGCTTCTGGTCTGTAGCCTTTTGCAAGCAAACTGACTTGATATTTCTTTTGGGTAATCCAGGACCAAGGTTGAGATTTGATGCAGAAGCCAGTTGATAAATATTCAAGAATCCAGCCATATGGTTGTTTACATATTGGTGGCTTGAAATTGGCCACAGTGGAAGAATTACCCCTATGTAAATAGGCACATGTTGTGTATCATGGCTTGTTGTTTTTCCATCTGAGAGCCAATTTGCCAGTAACCACCAGAATTTACAATGTTAGCATTTACAAGGGAATTCTCAGAGAGCTTTAATCTCTATTAGTACACACACTATCTATTAAAAGCGAGAAATAGGAGCCTAAAATATTGTGAGCAACCAGCTTGTGTTAAACAGAGAAATTGGAGAATTGTCACTTAAATAATTTGAAAATGGAAGCAAGCAGTTCAGACAGTTGCATATTTGTTAACCAACCTCTCCCACACACTGATCCATAGAAAGAAGTGTCTGTTTACCACTTTGATAAACATTAATGTGCATAAATCTTATGTAGATCCTGTAAGGTTATTACTTTCTGTATGTTAGTTCTTGTTATTCTACTTTGTTTTAGAATTTTTTGTTGTTTTTAATTCTCAGTTTAAAACAAGGTTACTATTTGAAAAATGGTGGGGCCCGGCTACAGCCCAGAAGTGAGGAGTTCCAGACTACCTTGGTCTCCATACAAATCATCAACAACAACAGCAAAAAATTAAAAAAAGCATTGCCCCCCCAGCAACAACACACAAAGTGGGGGGAAAAACTGACTACCTCTAGATCAATTCATAACTCCCTTCCCCATGGATTGATCCAGTATGCCCACCGAGGAGGATCCCCGGTGAATTGGGGAAAGGAAGGAGGGAAATGGGGGTATTATTATAAGATTTGCTCATACAATGTATCTAATTATGGATAATAAAGATATTTTTTAAAAAGCAAAGCAGAAAAATGAGATTAAAATTTCAGGAACATCATGTTGGCTAGTACCAATGGTCCTCCATTGTCATGGTTTGACTTTCAAGTTTCTTCTTGTATGCAACTGCTAGAGAAACACACATACAGTAGTAATTATACTTTGCAAATTATCAATTCATTTTGAGAGACATAATTCCACTGGAAGTTTAGGAACATTTGTGACTGAGCTGGGATTAAAACCTGACCTATCAAGCTGAAAAGATGGCTCAGAGATTAAAGGTGCTTGCTTGCAAAATTTCCCAGTCTGGGTTTGATTCCACAGTACTTGTGATGATTATGTTTTGTTGCCAACTTGGATCTTTTTAATTATCTTGGGTGGGTCTCTGAAGATGTTTACAGGAAGGCAGCCTCTCAGCAAGGGACAAGATGTAAAAAAGCTCAAAGAAAAAGTGGATATTTAGAAAATTTTTATTTTGAGGTGGGGTGGGGGGTATGGCTCAGGAGGTAAAAACTTTTGCCATGCAAACATGAGAACCAGAGAGGACTTGGAATTATCTGAGTTAGATCCCCATCATCAGTGTAAAAACTGGGCATGGCCATGTATGCTTTAACATCAGTTCTGTACAGGGGCAGAGACAGGCCCATCACTGGACTCACCTATGGAGGGGAAGAGAAAGAGGACCCCTAGGCTTACCTGGAGAGCCAATCTGACTGAAAATGGCAGCTCCAGGTTAAGGGAGAAAATCCATCACAAAGAAATAAAGTGAAAGAACGTTGAATTCCTCTCAGGCATTCGCACACATGCATGTAAGACATTCACATTTACACACAAATGTATACACTTTGCATGTACTCAACACGGCTCACACATCCACGCACATCCTCCCTGAAGCAGAGAATTATTAGTGTGTAATGCATAACTCAAAATTCATGAGTTTTCCCTTTATGCCCTCATTTGCAAAATTACTTAAGCAAAGTAGACTAAGTAGAGGAAGCTATATAATGTGGTTGGAGCTTATACTGATGCACAGTACAAATGCAGACCATTAAAACTTCTTTATGTTAACATCTCTCCACACTATCCTTACTATGCCTCACTTAAAGACCAGCCATTAAATATTCATGGATTGGAGGTGGGAAACAACAAAGAGGCAATAGGGACTCTAGCTTTAACTCTAAATCATTATATCTCTAAACTAAGATCTCTAAGCCTCATGTTATTGGATATGTTCGTGGAGCACACAGCATTCTAATTAAACAAATACCATAGGGTTAAATAAATTAAAGGTCAGTTCTAAAGAACACTCATCCTTAACCCTATAAGTGAGAGTTGATGTGTCTAGAAAGTTCTGTGATGGCATTTTGTCATTTTCCTTTTCAGTCATGTTTATCAGCTATATTCTACAGTCTCTACATGACTTGTTAATAATCAAAAGAGTTAAGTGAGACACAAAAGAGAGAATCAGTAGATTAGCCAATGATCTATTTATTGCAAAGTGAATGATTTTGCCACTACCCTGCCCTGCCTACAATTAAGGTATTGGGAAGTACTACTCTGTAATCAACTCAGTGGTCCTTGTGTTATCTGATATGAAGTTTAAGACAATTCTTTAATAAACTAATCTGGGGTTGGTGAGGGGAAAGTTGCCAAGTTGTTAGCTGCACACAAATATAGCCTCATTATTCAGGTCAGACTAATATTGTTTTTTATATATATTTTTATTTTTTATTTTTACTTATATATTTGATGAGAGAGAGAAAGAGACAGAGAGGAGGCACCAGAGCCTGTAGCTGCTACAAGCCAACATGTGCCACTTTGTGCACCAGGCTTTACATGGGTACTGGGGAATCAAATTCAGACTTTAATGGTTTTCAGTCAAGTACATCTCTCCAGCCCAGAAATAATATTCTTTATTTTTCTTTACTCCCTTCATTCCTCATTGCTTCTTATGACAAGTATTTAATTGAGACATTAATGAAGAAGTTACACATTTCATTTATATTATTTGGAAGTTGTTTTCAGTATATTACAATTTAATTGCTTTCTAAAGCAGATAAAAATTTGAAATCTGAAACTTAGCTGTTGGGTTGTCTTTATTTCATTGTTATAGAATTCCTCTATATTATAACAAAGGAAAAAGGATGGATTGAACTTTTGAAGTTGTATTAAGGAACTTTCTAGATAATCAATATGTGTATAGTAGAAATACGCATAAATTTAAATCTGTGGTCATGTCAAAACAAACAAGAGATGTCCTGATTGTCACTTGTTTGTCATTTAAGCAAAAAGACTGTTCTTGAGCCCCATCAGATACAAACCAGAGTCTCACCTTGCTTCATGGGTCTCCAGCTGCCAATACAACAGCCAGCTGACCTGCCAGCCATGGTCCCCCCGCCTATGTTAGACCCAACCTTTCCTATTCATTGATGTTAACACTCCCTTCCTCCTATGCACACTTTTACCCTAGTCAGTAATGAATGCTACCTAGTAGAAGTTACAAAGAACTATAGTTCAAAATTTTTGACTGAAATTTCTCGCATTTGAATTTAGAAAGTTTGTTTCTCTAACAAGTGCACTTCCAATTTGATGCCCCTTTCATGATTCTTTAAAATTGTGCCATACTTCATAAAGTTATCTGCCCTTTTACCCTTCAATCTATTTTTTTCTCCACTCATGACATGTGTGAGCCAAAGTGAAAGCCAAATAATATATCCAAAGCTAAATAACAATGACTAAGTTGGTACCAAAGAAAATGAAAGTACTCTGTTTTAAGGCAAAGATTAAATGAAAACCCCTATGGTGGTTTTTATTTATCTCTACCCTGTATATTCTTTCCTCTCCTTTAAAAATATGCCCTCTTTTAAGTTGGATCCATGTGTTTTGTTTTTTTTTTTTTCTGGTTCTGTGGAGTGTCCAGTGTAGTCCCTTTGACTTTATGGGAAATCAATATTGTCTTTGTAGGTGCCTTAGTTGGTAACTGTACCTTGCTATCTGGCTGTAGTCACAGGACATACATAAAGCAATAGAATGAGGAGCAGTGCTCTGCACACTGTCTCTGGAAGGAAGATCTCAGTCACTCTATAGGTGACACTCACAATGGGAGATATGATATCAGAAGGGGCTTGGAAGAAGGTTCAGTTGGTAAGGTACCTGTTTGCAACCATGAAGATATAAACTGCTCTATCCCAAGTATATAAGTAAAAATGCTGGGTGTGGTAGTATATGCCTGTTATCCCACTATCAAGACAGGAGGATCCCTGGCATTCTCTAGCCACACAGTCTAGCTTAATTGGTGAGCTTAAAAGCAATGAGGGGTCCTGAAGGTGAATGACATTCCCAAGGAAAACACCTGAGATTGTTACTCTGCCCTCCACACCCATGTGCATCCACAGCCACATGTGTGCATTACACACCCAGGAACATGCACACATGCATAAACACACACACACATACACACACACACATTGGACTGAAGTCACCTAAGAAAATATACATACAATTAAGTATGTTTCTTAAAATATACATATAATTCAGTATGTTTCTTTAAAAAGTACTTCGATTTTCCTTAAATATACAGAGTAAAATCTCCATCCAGTGCAGTAATATACTGAAAATGTATTGAGAATATAAGTTCAAGTGAAGATCCATTGGGATTTATTAACACTATTGTGTTATACTATTCTGTTGTGTTGTAATTTTTCTTAGTATAAAATATCTTCACACATGTTCTATAATTTAATATGATAGAATTCACTCGTTTACACTTGTCCAACCAGCTCCATAATTAACTGTTTAAGTTTTCATGAACTGTAAAACCTACATGCACCCCCTAAATAGTTACCTGATTTCTTCCACCTCTTCCCAAATTCTGTTGTAGGCAATCTCTAATTCAATTACATCTTTATATCCTGGCATCATTCAGTTGGCATGAAAAGTCAATGAAATTCTCAGGACATGTTTGAGCTTAGAGGAAACATTGTCCCTGTATCATCATAACTAAATATTAGTTTATATTGTCCAAGCGATGAATCAGGAATGGGAAAGAGCAAGAAGAGGCCAATTCTGGAGACTACTGTTTGTTTGTCATAGTTACTTTAATATCGTTTTTTTCTCAAAAGGAAAAGAGACTATTGTGTCTAATTAGTTTAGTGGACATAACTAAAGCCCATCTGCTCAGCACAACATACGATCAAGGTGGTGTTATACAGAGTCAAATTCCAAGTTCTTCAAGCAAAGAGCTTTATGTGCACATGATCATGTGATGATCTTTGATCTCTATGCCTGAAACAGAGAGGCACTTTGGATGCTTATCAAAGAGATAAATGGAAATAATGGAAATGTTTGCTTGGGACATTAAAGCATTGTAAACAAGTCTAATGATTTTTTTTTCTGATGTGTTTCTGTGCATATGTCATCATCAAAAGCAGGGCATGGTGGCCCAGCCCAGCCCTACTGTTCCAGCAGTTTGAAGACTAGAAGGAAAGGGAGTTCTAAGCCAGTTTAGTACGCAAGAAGAGTTCTGTACAAGCCTGAATACCTAGTCATTCATTAAAAATGAGATTGGGTAATTAAAAATTAAGATTAAACCAAGAATGTAATTTCAAAGTTAAATAGAAAAAAACAAAAAGCACAAATTTAACAGTTCTACAAGAATTATCCTCTTATTTAAGAAATGAGAATTTGTTTAGACTTATGTATGTATGTAATTGAGGAGTGGAGCTGGGGACATCTGAACCAGCACCATTTTCATCTGAGGAATTAGATGTGAAAAACATGGGGACATCTGTTATATTAGTCTGGTTAGACATCATGCCATTTATAAAAATATTCTAGATGGCATTGTTTTTAATCTGGCAACTCTATTAAAACTGAGTATTGGGCTGGAGAGATGGCTCAGCGGTTAAGGCACTTGCCTCCAGTGCCTAAGGCCCTGGGTTCAATTCCCCAGTATCCACATATGCCCCTGGTGCGCTCTCTCTCTCTCTCTCTCTCCTCTCCTCTCTCTCTCTCTCTCTCTCTCTCTCTCTCTCTCTCTCTCTCTCTCTCTCTCTGTCTCTGCCTCTCTCTGTATTTCTCTGCTTGAAAATAAATAAATAAAATATTAAAAATAAATAAATAAATAAATAAGCCAGAGGCCAGGCGTGGTAGCACACGCCTTAAAAAAAAATAAAACTGAGTGTTTATGGTTTGGAGGTAAATTCTTCGTAGTAAATTATACCATGAGCTAGCTGTCTTCTAGCATTACCTGAAGACTGAAATTGGAGAGAACAGTTCTATTTACTTCATCCTCGGAAGGCCTATTTATCAAAATGCCTCAAATCTTCATTTCTGAGAGAAGGGCACTACAAAACACTCATGGATCTGGAAGCTTCTAGCCAGCTGTTAATATGAATTATGTGAATCTGACCTGTAATCTTACCTGACATTTGAAACTCAAATATTTTCCCTTATTTCTCCACACAATTAAAATATTTAGTCTCACTTCATTTTATGAGACACAAATAGCTATGTAAGTACTCTGTAATTACTGTACATTGTAACAAATGACCTCATAAATACATTGTAATGTCCCATGTAATTACATGGTAAGCCGTGTTTGAGATTGAAAGCCTGCTGGTTTCAGAGATTAATTACTTAGGGCCTAATTGACAGATTGCTTGAAGATATGCCTTTGTTAAAAAGCCACTTGTTCTGTTTTTAAAAAGAAAATTATTTTATAATAAGCTCTCACTTCTTTATTTAATATAGATGTATTTATCTCTGGATATATATTTGGCATGCCTAAATTTTCTTGTACATAAAAGCCAAAAGGACAGTAGTCTATACAAGACTAGACTACAATTATAATTTTTCCATAAACACCAAGTAGATATTGTTTTGTGACATTAATTTTAATAGATTCAGTTTATCGCTTTAAAAACTTTTGGGAATATGTAGCTTTTAAAAATTTCAACATTTATTCTACTTTAGCACTAGACAACTAATGTTTCATTTTCTAAAAGCCAGAGTTGCAACATCACGCATATATTCATATAAGGACATGTTTATGACACTTTGAATTCAGTGTTGTTATCTATGATAAATTAATTTTATACAGTAAGTGGAAGATTTTTTTAATATGGTCTGAGTCATTATTGAAGCTTTTTTTCTCTTTGATTTGGGATCTTTAACTATGTGGTAAAATCAGTTACCCTACAGTTATAGCAGCCATCTGAGGATTCCAATAATATATTTGTTTCTGTATTATTTAAAATAAGGAAATGAAAAATCAGTGGACACTGTATTTTCTACCTTAAATTATCTGGTGCCTATATTCTTGTCCATTTCAAAGGTATGATTTTACATGTAACTCTCTTGATGTATTTCTTATGTGCCATTCTTTGCATTATTCGGATATCAAGGTTGCTTTATTGCTTCAGAGGCTTTATTTAGGAAAATCGAATAGTTGGAGAAAGAACCTAGTGATCTCAAAGAGTTGATGAGGCTCCCTAAACATCCAGCTTACTTTTGGGGAATGGCATGGGCACTGGAGAATAAAGTCTATTGATACTGACAAATTCTGAAATGTATTACCTGCAAGAGCGCTTTATCATGAACTCTGGGGAACAACCAAATTGCCTTATTGTAATGGAATTTTGTCAAACTGTGAATACCTCCTAAAATTATATTCACAGTCTCTCAGTACTAAGAGAAAACAGGGCAGGCCACAAGATTATGTGCAGCAAAATGTTACATACAAATAAACTATCTTAAATCTAGAAAAAGGATTTAGGCACATATCAGCCCTAATTATTGTGCTCTCAATCATTCTCTCTCTCTTTTCTCCCTCTCTCTCTTTTCTCTCTCTGTCTTCCCCAAGACCATTCTCTGATTTTCAGTGATTTACTTCATTAATTTAGGACCATTAGGCTAATTTTCTCTAGTCATTCAAGAAATGTAATGTTTTTTTTATTCTGGTAATAAGAACTATGTAGGATTACATATCTAATAATAACAGGCTTTGGTAATCAGTAGCAATATTTGTATGGGCTACTCATCAAACTATACAAATATCTATGTATGGAGCACTGAATTGATTTTGATATTTGAGTGGAAAATAACATTGTATTAAGGTATTTGTAATCGAGTGCGATGATGTGATTAAGAAATAATGTAATAATTCAGTATCAATCACTTAAATTTAAATCTGCAAATCCCAAGTATATGGGGCAATGTGACCTCTTGACTCAGATCTTTGAAAACATGATTCCATTTTCCTTTTATGTGATTCAAAGGATGTACATGATATTAATAGTACTGCTACTTATTATTATTCAAATAATTAAGAACCAGATATAGAATTATATGCTTATAATCCTAGCACTTAGAAGAGATACAGGAGGATCACGATTTCAAAGTTATACTTGGCTACAGAGCAAGGTTCAGGCTATTGTTGAATACAAGAAACTCTAAATAAATAATGTTAATACAGAAGGACAACTTTGCATATTGCAATGTGTTCCATATTCTAGCCTTTCTCAATAGGATGGATGATCAAGATGGACTGTAACAGACAATGCATTGTTAGATGATTCCTACTATTACTAACAAATTAATGAAACCTGACAGTGGAACAGAGTGCTGCCTGCATTTCCATATATTTATTGAACATCTTTTATTTGTTTAACTCTGTTCTCTTTTCTAAGCCAAGAGAACATTTGCAGGATTTACTTGGTAGCAGGTGTATGAATTAAGAAGGTGCCAATGTATTCCTATGTACATGTGCAGAGGATTACATCATTAACTACTGAATAGATCCCTAGTGTTTATTGTGTACATAGAGTGTGCAGGTTTTAGAGCAGAGTTCCATTAACTCCTTCCTTTAGAGAAGACCCTGCAGCAAGCATTCATCATATCACCACAATTCTCCTACTAACCTTCAGGCCTCCATCTGTAATGTACATCAGTCAAGAAATAGTTTTAAATTCTCATTTTCATAGCACACAAGGTAATATCCTACTGGACAGCCAAAGTCTTGATCTCTGTGTGCTACCTAGTGTCTGTAAACAGTGATAGTCTAGAAATCTCACAGGAAGACTGGGAAATATACTTGACTTAAATGTCCTGGTTAAAATCCTGAACTGCTCCCAAATTAAAAAATGTTGTGTAAGTTATTAGCTTCGCTTTCCCTCCCTTGGAATTGCATAGGTTGAACTCTTAAGAATGTGATTCAAGTAGTAGATAAAAGGAAAAGCAGGATAGTTTGTCACCATCAATTTAAATTTAGCTCAGTTTAAGAAAAAATAAATAGCGAAGCACATGAAAATCTGCTCATGTTCCAGATTGCATTACTCACTGTAAATGGTCATCTTTAGTAAGTCCAAGATATGTTCATTGTATACAGCTAAGAAATACTAAACTTTGGAAGGCATGGAAATGGACTTTAGAGCCAGGGTCAGGAGAGTGTGGCCCTTAGACCAAAAGGAGCCAGGTGACTAGAGACTTTCATTCAGAAAAATTGGTTGCAGTGTCTTGTGGAAGATGGCAGTTCAGCCTGTAGTTAGAGTCAGAGTAGGCTAAGGAGACTTGTGAGGTGCTGAGTCCAAGGCCAGTAGATTTCAGAATTCAGCAGCAAGATTCAGTATGTTGGGCAGTGTGGCTAGATTAAGACATCTTTTATGAAGGAAGTCTCTGGAAGAGTGACCAGTCAGGAGCTGAGAGGACTCAGTTTTGGAGAAGTCAGGATGACTTAAGACAAAGAAGCATTAAGGCTGTTTCCCTGCCAGGTGATTCCTGCTTTAGGACTTGGAACCAAGTCAAAGGAGATTGGTCATATTCAATTGGATGTTGAACAGCCTTAACAGTTGCTTCAGTTTGCCTTTGCTTATCATAGAACCAAGGGCAGCATGTTCCCAAGATTGATAAAATAGCCCTTAAACTCAACGAATGTCCACAGGTTCTAGTTATGAGGCACCAGCCAGGCAGAAGTAAAGGTAAGTCCACTTAGGTAAATAAATGTGTTGATGAAGAAATAGTTGTATTATTTCAGTCGCTAAATAAGAACACAACTGTTAATTTTTATTTTTGTTCATGAAACAAAGCAATGTTATTTTGCACAAATTAACATGTTTGTAGCATTTTAATAAAAATCAAATATTTTTATATTTGTCTATAATCACAGTTTTTGATTTTATAAATAACTGTTATTTCATGTAGTATTAGAAGGCTTCAGTCTGGAAAAGTGTTACCCTGAAAGTGCTTTCTCATGAACTAAAGAATTTCAGTATGTAAGTGTTGATATGCAGGCCTACTTTTAACCTATTTAATTTAGTAACAAGAGATTATATACTTATTAAAGTAAAAAACATGTCAATAGCTAAACTAGCATATATCAGAAAGATAACTATATAAGCCATTATTTTTAGTGAGTTTTATCAAATCCATACTTGATTAGTACCAAAAGTTTACAAAGATAATACTGATGCAGGAATTTGTGGTTCAGGGGTGGTCCCCACCAAGCATATGAGCTCCAAGTTTGGGTCCTTGCCTATTTTTAACAAAGAATTGATAAATATGGACTCAAGAAGGGTAAATTATGAATTATTAAGTTTACTCAGGGATAAATTATAAATTGTGGGGTTTATTTAAGAGAAATTGGGATCTAAAGAAGACTCAAACTTAAGAGTTAAGAACATGTTTACATATATGCAAGTCTGTATGTGGAATAGAAGAGTAGGGAATGAGTGAGTATTTGTATTTTGAAGGCTGTGAGATCCATAGGAGGTACTGATGTTTCACCTTTTTTTGTTTCTCTACCAATGAACTCAGCCAAATGCCTAACAAGTGGACATAGGTTCAACCATATCTCTTTAACATGAGCAAAAGTTTTTTTTTCAATATATCTTTCAAATGTCATCATCCCATATATCCAAATTGCTCTATCCAGTAAAATATGATCTGAAGAAGTTTTTCACTGTTATACATTGTCATAACACTTTAACCTTATTCTTAATATTTTCTTATATTAACATACCTTTCCTATCACCTCCTTGTGATAAAAAGGTGTGGCCTGCTCACATTTTTATGACAATTGTGCTAAAGTTGTTCTTGAACATCTGATGCAGAATTAATCTTTTCATCTATAAATCAGAGACGTTCTACTTTAGTCATTGATGTTTTGTTTTCCCATTATTAATTTATGTGTCTACATCTCGGGTCAAGATAAACCATGACTTTAGTGTTTAATGTTTCCTTATGCCCAAGGACAGGTTTTAAATGAGTAACGACTAAACAAATTATGATATTCACACTCTCATAATGCCCCTTAGGAGATGATGTGAAATCTTTAATTCCATTTTTGGATTCATAGTATCTCTGTTTAAACTCTGTCTTTACTGGCTAAAGGCTTTAGGTTAGTTATACACTCTGTGTTCCAGTGTTAACAAGACACAACAATGAAATAATACTCAAAGAATCATCAGGAATATTGATGACTCTCCTGTAGTGTGTAGAATATTGCCCCATCGATACAGGTAGAACAGTGTTTACAAATACTAATAAGATGTGAGGTTATTCTCTCACATTTAACACTCAAGAAAGATGAGGTGGATGATCACAGTAGTACCATTACCTTTCAAATATTCTAACATCTAAGGCTGATCAACTGCATGTAACTGCTTTCCTCCAGCATAGTTAATGCCTATTTATATAGCATTATGTTACATGGATAGTGATGTTTTTACATATTTATAATGAAAAACTATGCCATAGAGCCTATATCTACGATAATGCCTACTCACTGAAATTTGTTGGTACAAGTCAATGCTCATGATTGTTCTATGGTCTTGAGCAAAACAATAGAAATTTTAAGTTATGAGATATGTTTGCCTTCATTTTTCAGCTCTCATATTAGACATGAATGTTATGCTTTTCAATTTATATTGTGCTTTATTATTTTACTTTAGTTTTCTTATGTATTTTTGCTATTTTAAAAGTTTCTTGGGTACAACAATGAATTGCCCTATGATGGTGTAAAGGCCAAGAAGGCAGGGGTCTTCTTGTCATTTGCACCAAGGGCAAGAATAGGTAAGTTAATATATGAATGAAGAGTATATGAGTGAAATATACTTGGTTCAGGGATTAAAATTCAATGTTAACAACATTAAATAAGCTATTTTATTGGAAATACACATAAAAGAAGGTCACATATAGCCAAGATGATAAGTGCATTGTAACCACTGGCTAGAAAGAACTTAAATTTGTATTTTCTAAAGAAGACAATTTTCAGTATTAAGAGTCAGTGTTGGGTGAGCCCATATAGAATATAACTGTGGTGAAAAATGAAAATCAACTGTCATATTTCATAATTCTCAAGGTACTTAGCCTATACCTAAGACTTTTGAAGATTTTTTCCCTTTTACAAAAAAAAAAAAAAAAAACTATTTGTAGGGTCAGCCAGTATTTTGTAGTATATCTGAGAAAATGACCATGGATCTTTCTTCCAAGAAACTACTGTCCTGACTCTATCACCTCACCACAGGATAGACATGGGGCCAGAGTGTCCCTAGGCTTGTGACATTTGCACACGTTCTACACTCTATTCCTTGACTCGATTTGGCTTCTTTTTAGAGACAGCCATTTATTTCTAACACCACAAAAGAATCATTTTCTGTATTTTGTTTTCCCGTTTATTTTGACTGTATAGTGATTGTGTGGGTTGGTATATGCACATGTATGTATAGATGTGTACACAGGCATAAGAAAAACAGAGGAGAACATAAGGTATTCTTCACGTGTCTCTCATCTGCATATTTCCTTTGGAATAAAGTCTCTCTAAATGCTGACTTGCATTTTTTTCATGAGTCCCAGCACTCCTCTGGTCTCTGCTCCCCACTGGACTGAGGGTTATTTACCTAACATGCATAGCTGTTTACTTGGATGCTAGGGATTTGAACTTTGCAGGTGTCAGGTCCTGTCAGACCCTCATGATTGTGGCAAAGGCTCTTACCCACTGAGTCATCTGCCAAGTTCTGCTGTGCTTATTTTAAAATTTGATTTAAATTATGTTATGCATTGCATGTGCAAAAGGTTGTTAAAATTATTTATTAACTACCACCAACAGGCATGTCACAAAATACAACAGTATCATCTCCTCACCCCTGTAACATATGACCAGGTTATCAACTTGCTTGATATTTCTATTTATGGCTTTTACCTTTCTGTTTTCAAAGAACTCTTATAGATAACTCTTAAATCCCTATTTGCCTGTTTTCTATGGACTTCTTCCTCTTCCCCTGCTTTCCTTCCCCTCTTCCTTGTTATTTGAAACAAGAATTAAATAAATTGAAATTTATGAATCTTAAGTGTTCAATCCCATGAGTATGTAAATTTTCTACAGTTGCCATAGCAAGTACCACAGACTTGGTGGCTGACACCACAGAAATGTTTCCTCACAGTTCTGGAAACTCTGCAACCGAGATCCTCCAGTGTGACAGCAGACTTGCTTTTAGACTTCATTTTGATTGGCAGTTGGCTGTCTTCCAGGGTCACCTGGCTTTCTTTTGTGTGTGCCTCATCCCTAATGAACTCATCTCTGATGATAAAAATCCTATTAACCTGAGCCAATTTAGCCTTAATTTGTCTCTTAGGGGATAAATACATCCACATCCTGAGGTACTGGGAGTGAAAATTCAATATCTAAATCTTCAAGGGACACAAGTGAACCCATAATGATATTTTTGTTTTGTTCTGTTCTGTTTTGACATCTGTATTCACCATATAACAAACATGTAATCAACATGGAGATTTCTATCACCCCAACACATCTCCTACTCACCTATAACTGGAAACTAGTGCCACCGTTAATCTTACCTATTTCCCTGACAATCATTATTCTTATGTATTCTTTTACTATAAGTTAATTTACCTGCTTCAGAACTTCAGAGAAATGGAGGTACCAGTACTCTTTGGAACCTGATATTTCATCACATCAAGCCTTAATAATTTATAATTTTATTCACTCTCTTCCTGATAATTTCACGTTTCTATTTACTTTTTACATTATCACTTTCTTAGATTTCCAAATTTTGTGTTTCTTAGCATAGACTCCTATTGTTCTCCAGCATGCCCTTCATTGTCTACCCAATAAAGGGAACACAGGTGAATATCATTTCAGCCATGTTCATCTCTAATATCCATATATTGTACTTACCAGAGAATATATTATTGTATTATACTAAGGTTATACTTGTTTTACTTGATTATTTATTTGGATATACAGATTTCTAGATTGAAATACTTCAGTTAAATTTTTGTAAGCATTTTTGTATTATTTCTAACTTCAAATTTTATAGAAATCTGATCGCATTCTTCTTCCATGTCATATTTATGGGATCTTCCCCCAACTCCTATTCTGAGATCTTTTGAGCTCAGCCACATTGTGAGGTTGTGATATCTCTGGTGTTTTATAGTAATATGGCAAAGTGCTTCTTTTAAATTTGTTTTGTTAAAAAAAATTGTTGTGTTTAACATTATGCAGTCTATTTCAGATCATTCTCAAATTCCTATATTTCTACAAGAATTGGATTGGGAGGAATTTATTTTGTTTTTCATTACATTCTTCTTTTTTGCCTTTTTGTTCTCTTATTTTATCAGCCTGGTCTTCGAAATTGTGGACTAAATCTTTAGTTTCTCATTTTTTTTCCTCCAATTTACTATCATAATAAACTATAATTATTACTTTCATTAGAATTTTGAAAGATTTATTTCATTATTTTTAGCATATTTAGTGAGTATATAGTTTTCTCAGTCATATTTTTCTGGTTTGGCCGCTATTTTAATATTCATATATTTTCATGCTATTGAGGATTCAACATTTCTTTTTAGATTTTGGAGTACAACTATGTATATAGGGGGGGGACTTCTGTTGTGTATATTATTACTGCTTCCTTTGGGTCCTATTATCTTTTGTGTTAAGGACTTTGTTTGATGTCCATAGTCTGAAATTGTTAGTTTACAGTAAAATAAAGTGCTAAAAGGTTGATCTTAAAGGGCAAAGTTTAGTTCCTGGATGATGTGTTAAGTGCTAACTTCACTGTTGGCTTGGTCAGGGATTCTTTAGTCTAGGTCAAAATTATTAAGTTTCTGTAGGGGAGGATTTTGTATATTTTCCCCTGGAAGCTTTTCCCTGGCTGATATTAATCCCTCTAGGTATCAAATAAAAGAAAAAGATATGGATGATCCCTCAAATCTGTGACCTGATAACCCTTGCCTACATCCCTGGTCTCCTCTGTGCCTCGTACTTGAAACTGTGGCCTTTTGCTCACCAGTGAGAGTTCATAGACTTGCTTAGTAGGAGGGAGAGGCTGGAGCTTAAGTGGTCTTCATGACTTTTCTATTCATTCACTCTCTCAGCACTATACCTCAGTCCTACTTTTCAAGTAATTTAGGAAGCAATGAATTCCAGAATTCCCTGCACTTTCCCTTGTACATTTCCTTGTTTTTCATTAATATCTCTTTAAAATACTTAGATTTGATCTTTTCTTTACTTCATTAAAAAGCCCTTTTTAATTTGTATCATTTTGTTGGCATCTCTCTCCAACATAGTCCTCTACTTTTCAGTGGTTTATACTATTGATAATATTTTACTATAATTTTAGTGTGGCTAGCAAAGAAAATATAATATAAGCAAACAAATGAACTGTATGTTTCTCTTTAAAATAAGACATTAAGAATTGTCAGAATGTAGGAATGGATTGAATCTGGAGGAAATTCCTGACCTTTTGTTGCTCTATTTTATTCACACGTGTATTTAGGTCACTTTTCTCACCCTGTCCTATTGGCCTTTTTTTCTAACTTGTCTTAATTTACATTCTTTTTTTCTTTTTCTACAGAGTATCAAAGTAAGCTGGCTTCCTCCTCCATCAGGAACACAAAATGGATTTATTACTGGCTATAAAATTCGACACAGAAAGACAACCCGCAGGGGTGAGATGGAAACACTGGAGCCAAATAACCTCTGGTACCTGTTCACAGGTCAGTGTTCACACAGTACCGTCTGGAAGGTTTCCATGAACTAAATGCTTTAGGAATAAAATATACTCTCACTTCAAAGGAACATTGATTTTTTTTCCTGGCAGGTGACATTTATTGGACTGAACAAAAATACCCTTTAGATTTTAACCTATAAGCTCTGTAATGCTCTCAGTCTAATGTATCTGCTCTGTATTTCTGTATTATCATTTTAACAAGTATATTATAGAATTTTATCCAGATTACTCTGTCAGCATTGCTGAGTCGACAACTCCTCTAGCTAATAACTTTTAACTTTGCAGCTAATAATTTAATAAAAAAAACACATCTGGGACTGGAGACATGGCTCAGTCATTAAGGCACTTCCCTACAAAACCTAAGGACCAGAGTTCGATGCCCCATTCCCCCAAAATGGGGAAAAAACCTGATGCACAAAGTAGTGCCTGCATCTGGAGGTCATTTGCAATGGCTAGAGGTCCTGGAGCAACCATTCTCTCTCTGTCTCTCAGCTTGCAAATAAATGAATAAATAAATAAATAAATAACTTTTTAAAAACCACACATCTAATGAAGTAGCTCCAACTTTAAGTCAATGAGGTCCCCCTCCTCCTACCCCTAGGGGTGAGGATAGGCTAAGAACTAGAAGGGGAGTAAAACTGTTTCAATTTCTATAAATGCGTAAATAAATATAACATTATAGCAATATGGGAGGAAGTTATAATAAATTAAACTTCTTTATGAAAACTAGACTCAATTTTAGAAGAATTATGCAATGGATAATAATAGATAACCTTAAATTGTTGAGTATCTATCTAAGCTCTATGCCAATAGACTTAAGTAGGACCTGTGAATCCAATTTTTTGGAAGTGTGAGCTGAGAATGCACATGAATAAAAAGGGTAGTGAGCAAGGGAAGAGGAGGAATCAGGAAATGGTACACTATTGAGCAAGTTGGACATAGTTTTGGAGTTCACACAGAGCTTTCTGTGTCTCATGAATGCTAGCATTACCTAAGACTATGCAGAAAGGGTTTGCAAGTTATTTTGTCAATCATTAGAGTCTATCGACAGATGGATGATTACCATGTGCCTCAAGTCAGGCCCCTATGAAGCCAGAGTTCTTAGTGAGCATGACCGTGGACATCTTTCCTGTTCACAAGGACTTCATGTGGTGGTTGGCTGGTCCCATAGGGCAGCACAACTCACAGCCTGGAATCACTGCAACCAAGGAAACACAGCCGAGAGCAGTGATTCCAACAGTATATGGAGGAAGTTGAGCAACAGTGGGGTAGCATAGGCATTAGATATATTTCTGTCACTACTGTGACCTAAATGCCTGACAAAAGCTCCTTAAGGAAATGGTTGATTTTAGTTCACACGACAAGGAAGATATGGTGACCAGTCACATTTCACCAGTCAGGTGACGGTGAAAGAGGCTCCATTTACTGTCTTCTTTCTGTTCAGTCCCAGAGTCTAGCCCATGTGATCTGCCAGACACATTCAGGTGGATCTTTCCTTCTTTTCTAGAAACTTCTTCAAGAACACACACACAGCAGTGTGTCTCCTAAATTATTCCAAATCCAGTCAAGCTGACAATGAAGATTAATCTTCACAAGTCTCCATCTTCTTTAAATCACTGTAAAACATAATCTTTCCATGCCTGCTTCTTAAAAGTTAATGGCTATCTAATAACACAATATTCATTTATTCTATCTGTAAAAGTTCCAAAGTTTTGTTTAAGAGCTGGAAGTTCAAAGTCTCTTTTGTTATTCAAGATGGGTTTAATTGTGCGCCCCTCTGAATTAAAATTTTAAAAGATGTTACAACAGTCTGATATTCAATGGCACAGAATCCTCATTCCCTTTCCAAAAGGAAGGAATGAAGACTTAGTAAGTAAAGATCAGGGCAGAACTAAACCAAAATCTGCAAACAGGAAATCCTACAGCTCCATGTCCAATAACTAATGGAGGCTCTTTGAGGCATCATCTGGGCACCACCAGCCTGGCCTATATCTTCCTCTACAGTTCTGCCTGCAACACTCCTAGCTTCTCTCTTGGATGGCATACTTTTGTTCCCTGCAACTTTCCTTAAGATGTCCCATGACAATGGCATCACCAACCTTCTGAATGTCTCCACTAAAATGTAAGCTTCACCTTTACAGTGTGATGCACTGGCTTCTTAGGCCAGGGGATTTAACCTGTCCCACATTGCATGGGCTCAGCATCTTTCTGAAACCTCAATGAAAGGCCCCTTGACAGAACAATAACAAGTTCTGTCACCTGCCTGACTGCAATCTGGACACCCTTTTCCTTAGCTCTCAGTGCTTCTGCGTGCCTTGATCATGAAAGCACTTCCCTAGGTGGGTGCCTCAGAGCTGGAGACTCTTGCAGCAGCATTCTCGGCTCACACATTCTCTTTACAAATGAATCTGCCTTTCCACAGGTTGGTGCCTTTGATAGATGGAGTTCTGAATTCAGAACTCTTTCCTCTTATCCAGTGCACAGGAAGAGATCTCTTTTCAGTGAAACTTTAATAATTTCATGATTATCCCCTTTAATAACATCTTTAATAATTGCGTCCCTTCCTCCATGCTAGATTTGATTGCAATTTTGAACTTCTTCATTCTCCTCTCCCCATCAAACTGTATTTTTTTTCACATATTTCTTCTGTCTCTAAATACAGTTAACAGTAACCATGGCATATCCTGACTGTTATGCTTCCTGAAAATTGCCTCTGACACATACACAAGCCCCCTTAAATTCTCAGGACATGGTCAGAAAGCAGCCTGATTTTTTTTTTCCAAAATGGAGCATGAGCAGCCTATAACACTGCTCCCTGTGAAGGACATTTTTGAAACCTCAGGCCACAGTGTTTCTTGTCTGCTTTCTATCCACATGCTGCTCTAACTCATTCCCAGCAGTACTCCCCATTAAGTTCTGATTACAGCATCTTAGCTTTTCTCTCATCATCAATGCCAAAGTGTTCCACTTTTCTCCCACAAACCAGTTCCAAAACCGTACAGATATCACATGCTCAGCCTTAACATGGCATTGGCTAATTCCTTTTTTAAATATCTTATTTATTTGCAAGCAGAGAGATACAGAAAGAGAGAGAGAGAGAGAGAGAGAGAGAGAGAAAGAGAGAGAGAGAAAATGGGCATACCAGGGCCTCTAGTCACTTTGTGCATCTGGCTTATGTGGGTCCTGGGGAATTAAACCTGGGTCCTTAGGCTCTGGAAGCATGCTCCTTTACCACTGAGCCAGCTCTCCAGCCCTAGCTAACTCTTTGAGCCCCAATTTCTCTATAAGTTACTTTTTTCTTGCTATAACAAAATGCCCAAGGAAAATAACTTAAGGAAGGAAGGGTGTGTTTTGGCTCACAATGTGAAAACTCACCACCATGGGAGGAAGTCATGGGGGCAGGGGTGAGAGAGGGCTGCTCACATGACATCCACAGTTAGCAAACAGGGAGAGATCAAAGCTGGTGCTCGGCTTGCCTTTCCCCTTTTCTTCAGTCCAGGACTCTCACCCATGTTTGGTGCCACCGACATTTATTGTAGGTGAGGTGGGTGGCCGCATTCAGTTAAACTTACCGGGAAGTTCCTGCAAAGACACACTCAGGCATATTTCCAAGGTGATGTATATGCAGTCAAGTGGACCCTGAAGACTGACTGTTTAGCACAAAATGATGAGGTCATCATTGGCAAACTACACCATGCAACTTAGAATTGATTCAAAAAAGACTATCACTGAAAAAAGGAAAAACACAAACCCTTCATCTCTCTTTTGCCCATTTTAAATCTGGGCAAAAACACTCAGGTAGCTATCACTGAATCTAAGAGGAAGTCAACATATCCTACTGCAATATTCTTTAATCTTTTAAAGCAAGCCATGCTTCTATGCTTATTTTTCTTTCCCTCCAGAAGAAGTAATAATAATAATAATAATAATAATAATAATAAAATTAAGGTTAAGTGAGATGTATGTTCTCATTAAGGAACCTAATATGACATAGGGTTTATTTTAGAGAAAAATTCATAAATATTCAAAAATCGTGCTGAAAATATTTTAGTATTTCTTAAGATTTCATACTAAAGTGCATGAAAAGGTAAGGATATTTTAATTCATATTTCTAATAGATCTAGGAAATTGGAACCCTGAAAATTTCTTGCCTTCATTTTCCCTTGTCAAGAACAAAATTTTAAAAAATACTTTGTATATAAAATATTTAATGTGCATATAATAGAAAATACAGCTAATGACTTGAAATTCCATCTACAGCATTACAAATGGCCAATAAATATGATAAAATGTTCAATCATATTGGTAAATAGAGAAATGAAAGTTAAAATGACTTAGAATTTTTTTATTAAAGTAATAAAGATGAAAATGAATCGATGTTTTCCTATTCTGGAAAGAACATGAGAAATATGAGCTCTTATAAAATTTGGAACATAAAATTTCAAGAATTTCTCTAAAAATATATATGTATGTGTTATGTGGATATGCTTATACATGTATATAGGTTTGTGCACACATTATTTTTTAAAACAAAGATATGTCCTAGGGGCTAGGGAGATAGCTGGTTCAACAAAAAGCTATCTTTGCAAGCTTGAGGATCTGAGTTTGATGCCCAGAATTCATGTGGTGGTGTGTTCTTATAACTCCAGTGCTGGTAAGGCAGAGACATAGACCTCTAGGGTTTGATTACAAGCATAATTGTTGAGACCCAACACACTGAGAGACCTTGTCTCCAATTTTCCTGAGGAATTACACAGGAGTGTGTCCTCTAGTCTCTACATGCACACATAACACATACACATGTATCCATTCATGAAGACACACACAGGGATACATACACAAGTGAATAAAATAAAAACAAATCTGACCCAAATTTTCAAATTATAGGATATACTCTAAGGCATGGTTATATTTTAAAAATATATTAAATATAATTATGTTCATTTAAGCATTATATTCATTGTATATAGTGTTTAAAATTCTAAACATTTTAACCATAGGAAGCTTCCTTAAAAATGGCATTCTTATCATAGAATAGTCTACATTTGTTGTAAATGATATAATATACAAATATCAAATCCTCTTCATAAAAGACACAATCACTAACAGAGGGAGAGAACACAAGTATTAGTCAGTTTCCTACCCTAATTATTTGCCAAATATGTGATGGTTTCAAACAATGGAGACTTGTCACCATTCGGAGATTGAGAGCCAGGAAACCCGGGGACAGGCACTAGGGCTTCTTGGCCTGTGGATTCTTCCCCATCTTATTACCTTGATTTAGAAATACATGTTACATTTCTGAACATTTTGGCAATATTTTCAAAAGCCAAGACACAGCACACTGGAAGATCGTCTATGGTTCAGATTCATCCCAGGATATACGTTGTAAATGATAGGCTTTGTAGTAAGTAGAGTAATTGATTTTCCATATAAAGGCCCAGTGCTGTGAAATATAGAGAATTTTACCCTGGGTTTTAAATTCTTTGAGATACTTGAATATATTGCTTTCTGGGATAAAATTGGAAATGTCTGAATGCTTCCTCTGTATGGTGTAGAGATGGAAAGTTTTTTGTATACCCCTCTATTTGTTAGACAGGTATTAATTTTTGTTAGTTATCTGTGTGTGTGTGTGTGTGTGTGTGTGTGTGTGTGTGTTTACTAAGACAATGAGACCTCTTCAATAACAAAGTCATTCAGAGTTGTAAAAAGGATTTTAAATTGTAGCTACCCATGTCATCTAAATTTTAATGTGATGTTTTATATTTCTGAGCACTCTTCAGAGACGGTGTTTTTGGAACTACATTTAAGAGAGTTTTCATATTTCATGGCCATCAGAATAGACATAATGCATGGATAGTTTATGGACTGAGAAAGAGAAATAATCACATAGCAATGTGGGGACAAGGTTACTGTTAAGGATATAA
Source organism: Zapus hudsonius (assembly GCA_004024765.1). Classification (NCBI taxonomy): domain Eukaryota; kingdom Metazoa; phylum Chordata; class Mammalia; order Rodentia; family Dipodidae; genus Zapus; species Zapus hudsonius. Next base: position 75,915 of record PVHP010003751.1, read on the forward strand.
AGGAAACTTATGCTCTTAAAGTAGTATGCTATCCTTTACCACATGACATATTAAAATAGAAATAGAAAAGAAATATTACAGAGTCCATGGCTTTCAGTTTTAGAGATAGGAAAATTTAGAGATAGTCTGTTTTCAACAATAAAATATAAAAATTTATAGAATTGTAAGGATCAATATGCCAAATTTACAACTGTTATTCTGACTTGTGTTACCTCTTTGTTTTAAGAG